>CM073771.1:114856509-115107949 GCA_037158775.1 Hetaerina titia
CACGCCCTTGCCGCAGCTTGTGGGGTTTGTGTAGATGAAGATAAATCGGTACGGATTAAGGGTGCAGCCGGTTATCGAAGAATCATGATTGCAATTATAGACAGGAGAATCAGATAGGAATACAGATCCCTACAGGTAGTGCCTGTAGATCAGGTAATTTTAACATATTCGGTGAGGAAATGTTAAGGATGAAGTGAAAAGGGAATGAGGTGGGAATGAAAGGCGAGGTGGTAATGTCAGTTGGGTTTAAAGATTATTAGGCAATACGTATGTTGTCAGAATTCAAGGGGTTGAATTTTTCATCTACTTCTACATGGTACCCTGTAAGCCTCTGTCTCAGGAAGCTATTCAACATCAGATAGGCAACATACAAAATTCAATTAAGACCAGATAGTAACAATTTCCCCTCGTATAAAGTTATCTAGTGGAAAAATGTTAGTATATATCCTTTATTATGTTCGAATTCCACCACGTCGCGACTGAAAATCCTCGATTTAATCGAAGATTCAATATTGATTAATTGTTCATTAATCTACCAATAAATATGTCAAATATTTGAAACAATCAAATAGTGACTACATGTAGTACGGTAAGTATGAAATATTTCCCTACGTGATGCGGGACCAGCTGCTTTGTAAGAACAATGAAATAATACGAGGGTCATCCGGAAAGTAGTACCCGTTCGTGCCGCATGAAGTGCTGACGACGCGAGTAGCCGCTGGACGAGGTCAGATAGCTTCAGTGGCTTGTCTGCCTTCTCTGAGCCAAGTTGCGTGACGCTAGCATTGCCTGTGTTGTTTCTGTGATTGTTTACAATGTTTAAAAAAATTGAGAACGCCGCCAGTTGTGAAGTGAGGGCAGTGATTAAATTCCTCAATGCAAGAAACGTTCGCCCATGTGATATTCATCGCCAATTAAAGGAGGTGTATGGAGACAATGTAATGGACGAGTCGTCTGTTCGGCGGTGGTGTCGCAACTTCAACATGGGGAGGGGGAACACACACGACGATGAGCGTTCGGGGAGACCGTCTGTCATTACAGACCAACTGGTGAGCTCAGTTGACGAATTCGTGAGGAACGATCGGCGCGTCACAATTGATGACATCTGTGAGCATTTTCCCAATGTTTCTCGAACAATTGTTCATGAAATTGTTAAACACCATCTGCATTATGCAAAAATTTGTGCAAGATGGGTCCCTCGCATGCTTACAGATGAGCACAAAACCAAGCGTATGGCTGCAGCACTGACGTTTTTGGGACGTTATTCTGATGAAGGAGACTCTTTCTTGACTCGCATAATTACTGGTGACGAAACATGGGTTTATTATGCATCACCTGAGAGTAAACGACAGTCAATGGAGTGGCATCATGCTCATTCACCAAACAAACCAAAAAAATTCAAGACAGTTCTGTCCACCAGGAAACTCATGGCAACCATTTTCTGGGATCGACGAGGTGTATTGCTTATTGATTTTATGGCCCGTGGAGACACTATTAATGCCAATGCGTATTGTGAAACATTAAAGAAATTACGGCGGGCAATACAAAATCGGCGGCGAGGTCTATTGTCTACTGGTGTCATTCTCGTTCATGACAATGCCAGGCCTCATGCAGCTGGGATAACACAAAAACTTTTGCAGCAATTCAAATGGGAAACTTTCGACCATCCACCGTATAGCCCGGACTTGGCCCCTTCAGATTTTCATCTCTTTACAAAGCTTAAAGACGTTTTGGCAGGAAAAAGATTTGACAGCGATGAAGAACTTAAAGAAGGAGTGACCCTGTATCTCAATGAGCTGGCGGCGAAGGACTATGCAGCAGGAATACAGAAACTTGTCACACGTTATGACAAAGCCTTAATTTGCTTGGAGATTATGTTGAGAAGTAGTTTAAAGTATCCTCTTTCAAATAAAATTTTTTATGTTTGTTAATATTTACTTTTGTCTCTTTATTTCACGAACGGGTACTACTTTCCGGATGACCCTCGTACTACGTGATGGTCTACGTAGATTTTAAAAGTATTATATTTCTTCCAGAGAATTTTCATTTATTCTGATCCCTTAAATTATGCGGGAAGAATGACAGCTTTAAATAATCTGGGTTCTTTACTTGATCGTCTCATATTCATGATGTGTCCAACTGTAATAGGATGGGTCTAGTGACACATTTTCACCATAACCACTGAAGAGACCTGCTTGCAGTTAATGCGAGAAATTTAATTTGTACTTTAACCTCCGTAGTAGTAGTTTTAGGGGAGGCGACCAACAGCTAAGGTCATTTGTGCCATTAGGGATGGATGGGAAAGGAATGGTAGAGGGAAACCTGGCGTCGGCATTACCCTACTCTTGTCGAAAGGTGCCAAGGGGTCCGCAGTTTAACTTCCCATCCGACGGACGTCATACTCACTCAAAGTGCTCTCCACAAAGCACCTCAAGTGGGGATCGGAATACCACTGAAAAATATCTGCCGCCTCCGGAATTCAAACCCGGGCCCTCTCGGTGGGAAGCCTGTACGTTAACCACCACACCATCCCGATCCCCTTTAACCTTCGTCCGTGAGTTATTGATTGCTTTAGAGGATCAACGAGATAGTTTTTTGGTTGGAGATGCACCACTAGGCAACAAAAGGAATGAGAATTTAGAGAAATAGGAAATTGTAAGCTTTGAGTTTGGAGAACATTAACTAGAATTGGTTAAGCATTTAAGGTATTTTGGAAGAAATTGGGCGTAGTATTGAGGATATCAGGAGATGAGTATCGCAGTTGAAATAAGCAATTGTCAGAAAAGCGGTTGGTGATGGTATTGATAGGTGTTAAAGGCCTTCAGACAGGAGGGAGAACGTTTGGTAGGCTGGGTAGAAGAGAGAACGAGTAGGGTTCCGAGACGACATGAAGGGAAGCAGGAGATGCGAACAAGTGATGGAGGAAATTCGGATGGGCGAACAAGGGGGAAGTTCTCGCGGTGCGTAGAACATAATAGTTGACCAGAAAAGTCGAGCATATTTTTTTCTGGAAGGCAAAGGAATTAAAAAATGAAACGGAAATATTAATTTTCCATTGGCTAATAAACATTTCATAAGTTCATTTTTTAAAGTTTGGTTTTGGTAGGGAATATTTTATATGACTTTTAAATTGATTTATAGCTTTGACAACTGACCCCTGGCGATAATAGTTCACTTTTTGTAATATTGGCGGCGTTATTCAATTGGGGTAATGCCATACGCTTGGTATATGTCTTGTGGTGCGGAGAGGACCCTCTGATATAGACATTACATATATCGACTATCCTTCGGCATGGATAACGGCGTCCATCTCCCCGAGGGAGAGAGGGGAGGAAGGGCGGAAGGTCGCCCGGGCTGTTATGGACGGTTTCACTGATATCGTCAATATCGTTTTAATAGAAGGTAGTCTGTAATAACTTTCATCAATATCGTATACCGAATATAGATATAACCCATCGATATAACGGTTCCTTTCAACTACCGATCTGGACCCTCTTCAATATGAAAACTATTTAAGCACCAAGCAAATCACCGTAGAGTCAGGAGGGCACCGTTCACTGAGGAAGTCTTGATGAAAGGCGAATAATATCAGAATAAAACTTTGTAATTCCACATGAAATAAAATATTATGCAAAAATGCATAATCATCAAGTAGCCGTAAAGGTATATTCGTAGGTGTATGTGTATGTTAGATACGAAATAATGTATTTGAAGCTGTGTCACAATAAAAAGGGGTTTCTGCATGAAAATATACGCCTTTGTGGGTTTAGATTGGTATGCTTTGTTGGTTTTGCATCTGGTTTAGTTCTCTTATACGGGTGACGACCTAACGCCCACCTGCCACACGCCCTTGCAGCGGGTTGCGGGGTGCAATGTAGATGCATAACCTCGATTTTTACAGTCATTACCGCGCATTAACTTCATCCTCCACGGAGTGACCCCCTTAACTTGGCGATGGCCGGTGGGATCGTAACCCGCGGTGGGCAAGGTCGTTGAGCGGTGGAGTGTCGGAGATTTTTTCCGGCGTGGAAGTTTCCCGTGCGATATGGCGTAACCCGGCGGAGCAACATGAAAAGCCATTCGTGCTGCTCCTCCCAGCGCCGCCGTACTTCAGTTGACTGATAGATTGCCCCGCGTCGCCTTTGCCCGTTCACCCGCGCTGCAAGACAGTGATTATATATTTCCTTTCGGAAGGGGGACGATTGAAATTGCACGCGCAAGGGAGAACACTCGCCCCGAGCTCATCGCCGGAGAGGGGGGGGGTTGAAGGGCGAAGGGTCATAAATCACGCTCCCCTACCTCCGCCCCTTTAGGGAATCCCCGTCACCCACCTCCTTCCCCATACCGCCCCCCGCGACTCCCCTCTCCTCGCAAATTATATTTCGTCCCGCAATCAACCCCAACTGTTCACTCCATTCTCTTCCCCCCCTTCACTCCCCCCGCTCTCCACGTTTTTAGCGAGCCCCTAGAGTTCACTCTCGTTTCCCTTTCTCCTTCTGCGTCACTCTCATTGGTCGTCCCCATGATGACGAAGGCAATGGTCGTTGACATTATTCTCATGTGTGCTTTAATGAAAGGTGCAAAACTATATAAGTATTCATTCTTAAAACTCATCAGCAGTGCTTGATTAGAGATAAAAAGTGCTGGGCTGACATAACACCAACAGCAATCCGCATTTTAATAATTTTAACAACCTCACTCATTTTGCTGAGAAAGGAGAGAGGTCCAAACCATTGAAAAAAAGTTCATTCCACGATCTTTGTTTTGACGCATGGCGTCTGACAATCTGAACACGATCCAGTATTACATATTATGCTTGTGTGTAATTTTGTGTTTCCTTTTTCAGTCGAAAAATGCGTGAAATATCAACATTCGTTCGGAAAAGGATTTGACATGAGTTTTGCGGATTGGAATGAGTAGAGAATTGAGAGAGGACCTTTGGTGTTCAGTGGCCGACTATGTTACGTTTTACAAGACGTGCACCAACAGTGCACGACCTGTGAAACAGTTCACCAAAGTTATTTCACTGTATGTTTCGGGGAAAATTAAAAGTCACGAACTACGAGCCGTAACTTATTTGGAGGCATTTATTATTTCATGAGTTAATTGGTAACGTGTGACATTGTGAATCATTGGGTAATATATTCAGGGAAGAAGCTAGATTAACTACTCTAAAAGATGATTTTTATCAGGATCAGAAGCCAGCATTTTCTTCTGTCATTAATTGTCACATCTATATATGTCGACTACCATTATCGTAGCAGTGACTTCTCTAAAATACTCGGGGATTCGATCCGTGGAAGAGTTCTTTTTGAAGATCGTATTTTTGGTTTTTTTCTCAAAAAACCTATCTTGTAAGTGTTCATCATTGATCATTGACATATGTGTTCGATACTGGATGGCGTAGATGTACTCCCGTAGTCCTCACATCGAGCATGTTCGATTTTATGTCGACCCAATGGTTCGAATCAGAATAGTTAATATGGTGAAATCCTTACTTTTATTATTACTTATTGACTGCGGGCATAAAAAAAACTATTTACTTATTCATTTATTAGCTCGCCAATGATCAATTTGTCATCTATTCGAAGAATGGTTGAGCTATTCTCAACAGCGCTCCATCAGCAACAACGCTGCCAATAATAGTCTTGAGCGTCAAGAGGCAAAAAAGTGAATTTGTTGTACGTTTCTAAAAATAATCGATCGGTTACTACTCAACTGCTTTGTGTACTTGGGATGTAACGACACAGAGGGGGTGCCACTCCCATCGCTTGCCGTTTGACATAGCAGCCTCAAGGCGGTCCCCCACTCCTCCTCCCCACCTCCGACCCACTTCCCCTCTCTTCCAGTGCCCTCCTGACCTTCATCTCTCCCTCCCGGGTCACCGTATATTTCCCTGTGTGAGGGTATTTTGAAAATTACCGCGGCAATTTACATAAATTACCGTGTAATTCTCGGTTAACCCGACCTCTAAAGATTACCCAAATTTTCCGTAAAATGCAGAGTGTATCATCTTCGCTTTATGGTAGAAGGGAAGCTATTCTGGCCTTACTTTCTCATGCTATCTTTGTAGGCCGACTGACTACTGACACATTTTCTTATTACGTAATATTGACTTGCTTTTGTCTAAGATTATGTTCTTTTCAGGGAGAATCTATATGGATATAATGAAAAAAATACGTTAAAGTGTATGAGTGTATATATTGTAGATATCCGTCTATACCTTCACATATCTCTTGATCTGAAAAAGGAAAATCTGAATACTATAATAAACTTCATATTCAAGGTCTTCTTATGCTCACTGTAAACCTCATACTCATATGCTTGATGGCGTAATTGAAAGCTAATTTCCTTCTAGCTAACAATTATAGTTGAGGGTTTGTTTAGGTGGGGCGTGGTGGAAAGTAGTAGGGTAGATTTTAGGGGAGGCGACCGATAGCTAAGGTCATTTGCGCCATTAGGGATGGATAAGAAACGATGAAGGGTGGAGGGAAACTCGGCGTCGGCTTCAGCCTTCTCTTAACGAAAGGCACCAAGGGTTCCGCAGCTTAACGTCCCATCCGAAGGGCAGCGTGCTCTCTCAAAGAGCTCGCCGCGCAGCACCTCAAGTAGGGATCGGGATACCAATGAAAACTACAGGTATCTGCTGCCGCGGGGATGCGAACCCGGGCCCCCTAGGTGGTTAGCCCATACGTTAGCCACCGCACTATCCCGATCCCCGTGTGGTGGAAAGTACCAGAGCGACTTGCTCCTGACTGAATGGTCTCGGTTCAAATCCTGGTTACTTTGGGCACCTACAGCTTCATCTGAATTTTGCGATCTTCCTTTCTCCCTGTCGATCTTCTTTCCTTCGCTGATGTTTGAATTCCGCACACACCGCGTAGGGGATATCGTGATGCGACCTCTATCCTCCCCGATCGGGTTTTTCTTACTGTGGCTTATTGTTTTTTTATAAAAATTAGATTTATGCTATTTAAGTTCACTAGCAGCCCATTTATTGTTCTGCTGGCGGATAGATCTATTTTGTCATTTACTTCCCGTAGTCATCCCTTGAAGGTCACTGGAAAATTATGGCAATTTCCGTAAATTGCGGTAATGTGCCCCGCTAATTCAATCCAATTGAACACGACGGCAGTTCATCCCGCCTCCGTTCGTACCCTTCCCATCGGAATTCCATTTCGCCGCTGTTTCTGTGGGGAGGGAGGGGGTGCGAACAATGCATTGGATTCACCCCCTCCCTCCCCCACATCCAACCGCACCCTTTTCTCGCCACGCCCTCTTTAACGCACGGGTTCCCGCTCCACCGCCAACGTTCGTTTCCCCAATCCCAGAATTTCCTCAGCTGTGCAGAATAATGGCGTGTCGTGTGACGTCAGCGTGAGGTGATCGTGTGGGTGTGGAGGGAGGGAAAGCCAGGGGGTGGTTGAAAGGGAGAGCGCCCCTATGTGTGGGGTGGATCCAATTTCATCCCCTCTCACATTATTTTCGATTTGCAAAGAGGATCTCCGGATATCCTGAACTGAGGAGACATTCGTGATGGCGGGACGACTAACTCCTTAATTTCAGAAAAGATATGTTTAGAAACGATGGAGGTGGAGTGGAAACAGTCTTTTGGAATGTGAGATTCTCCGCAGCCATTTGGCAAATCGAAGGCAAAACCAGAGAAGATTCTAAGACTGCATTGTTTAATGAATGTAGTGCTCGTTACAGTATTTCTTGCCCTGCTTCGTTGTTTTCAAATTTCTCCCTCCATCCCTCGTCTCTCTCTCTGTTGGGGGCACGCCTCCGCTGTCTGCCTGCTGCGATGTGGCACATTCCCTACCTGTGTCTTTGGGGGCGGAGAATATGAGTTGCACGTCCATGTAATGGTGAAATTTCCCCTTCCTATTTTGCAGTTCTACATTACCTATCTTGTTTTGGTGAAGACCTATCGTTTAAATGATTTTGGATTATTTCATTCCCTATTTTTGCATAACAAGTGGCTTGTTTGTTATTATCCCTTATTTTGAATTAATCCTTTCTCCAAAATGTATACAAGTTTGCACATTTCAAGAAACTGTAACAGTAATTTTAACGGAGTCACCCGCTATGTGTGCATTATAATGCAGCAATTTTACTCTCTGAAATTGTTGCATTATAATGCACACACAGCGGGTGACTCCGTTAAAGTTACTGTTACAGTTTCTTGAAATTTGTCTAAGGTATGAACAGCTTAAGTGTTTGAAATTGGCTTTATTAACATCGTGGACTGTGGCGCGTCGCGCACAACTACGAATGCCTGTGACATTGTATGTACGGTATTTCGTCATAACATCTTGTTCCTTTAAAGTCCCCAAAATTTCAGAGTGTAAGAGGACGTCTCGGTAGCTTAAGTGGTTAAAGCACTCGGCCGGATATCGAGGGATCCGGGTTCGAATCCCGGTCAAGACGAATGATTTTTACTCTCTGAAATTGTTGCATTATTAAGTTTGCACATTATTTGATGGTTTATTTTCCGAATATTTTCCATTTCCCTTCCTCTCCCATATCCTCCATTATCACTCACCTGGTGCTTTCACCCCCTGCCACACACCTTTTTGTTGAATCGCGGGGTATTTATGTCGATGTCAAACCCTGGGAGATGAAGACGCGTGGTGAGGTGTAAACGAGTAGGTGTGTGTGTGAGGAGATAATGGAGACAATGGACGATCGAGTGAAAGAAGATCCAGATTGATTGGAGACCCCCTCGGAGTGGAATTGGACGGATTGAAGACCCTGGAGTCGGAGTGGAATGGTGGTGGGAGGGATCAAGGGTCGATTTCTGTCGTGGTGCGCACGGGGCTGGGGTCATTCCCAGTCAATGCGAGCACGGGTGAATAAAGAACGAGGATTCTGAGGGGGATGTGTGGTGCTTGTAATTTATACGAGAGATGGTGTGAGCTGAACGACGATCGGTGGAATATGTTGGGAAGAAATGGACAAGGACTAGAACTCTAAGGAAGACGAGGTTGGATAGGAATTGGGGAAAACGGTGCATATACTGAGGGGCGTGGTGTAATGCCCCAGAGGAGATGTCTTTGAAGAAAACGGATGGACCAGACTGGCTGACGAACGAAGGTGACAATTGATAATGAGGAAGAACGATCGGTGAGAAAAACTAGGGAAGTCACCTCGTGGAAGAACAAAGGGCACAAATACGTCCACATTAAAATATCCTGAAAGTCATCGCTAGGTCGTGTGGCAGGGTATGTTTACGCAACTGGCCTGCGGCATCAAAACTGTTTCTCAGATGATAATTATGGACAGATGTGCTAAATAATTCTAATGATGAGTTTTTATAACACCCTACGTGGACTATGATATATTTGTGTAAAATAAGCAATTACGGATGTGAGCTGAGCTTCTTGCAAACCTAACATCAAATCTACATCTACAGGGGCGTTTGGCAGGGGATGTTATGTCACCAGCCATATTACATCTATTAGAGCCATAAACGCATGGCACTCCGTGATCTAATTAGAAACATATCAATTGTTAAAAAAAAAGGAAAAAATAAAAACCTATTTCACTTTATATGATTGTTTTCTTTATGCCGTAGTTGGTAGATGTAATGATCTTCTTTCGTTCTTTAGGAGAAATCCCATCATCATGAAATACGTAGGGCAATAAAAGAGGCGACAAATTCGGAAGAGAATTAGGATATTATTGGAAAGAATGGGAGCGTGTGTCCATCCAGTTGTCAGATTCGAAGGGCAAGTTGACGGATTGAACTTCCCATTTCCTCGTTGGTGGGGAAGTGTGAGGGCGGAGTGGTGAGTGAGGGTTGTGACTGGGGAGGAGTTGATGGCCACGGGAGCCCCTATTGTGCGTCCCTCCCCAAAGATGTCCCCTTTCGGGTCATCCTGCCTGCAACAATCATGCGGACTAATTTCCGTTTCTCGGCAAACTCGACCAGTGACAGGCCAGCAAACTAGTATGCAAGAGCCTCGGGAAGAGGTTTTCCTGAAATTTATATTGGGTTTTGCTGTTGGCAGGCTCTTCCTTTCATGTTGGTAAGTTTGTCCTTTCGAAGATTTTGGGGAGCCAACCTGCTCACTCATTTTGTGTAGAGGCCACAGGAAGGAAGAGGTAAATCAGAGGTTAGCCGCGCAAACGCCCTTTCATTCTAGTCTAGAACGTTGAAATTTGTTTTCCTATATTTGGTTTAACCTGAGATACTACATATTGCGACAATACTACTTGACTAAAATGTTAATTTAGTAAATGAAACTGATTACAGAAAATGTTCACAGAATCATAATACAAGTATTATTATAATTAGGTAATCTAACGGTTTAGGTAGATTTTGGATGGACAAAGCTACCAATTTGATATTTTATGACTCCTAACGAAACGCAATCCAGCAACCTACTTTACATCAAGTCCATCATCTCTGTCTACTTCCTTCCTCCTTTCATTCCGTCCAACATCCCTATCCTGTTCCTACCCTTTCCTCGTTTGCCCAACATCCTCCCCTCTATTACCTTCTTCAACACTCCACTACCGCTCAATACGCCTTTCATCCATTTTTCCTGCCTCCATAGGATTTCTCCCAACAAACCCCTCTCCTTACCCACCATACCTAGTACTTCCTCATTTGTATTTTTTTCGGTCCATTTCACCTCCATTCTTTTCCACACCCACATTTCAAAAGCCTTCAATCTACGTCTATCCTCCTGCTTCAGCGAACACGTTTCCGCGCCGTACATGTAACTACGCTCCATATCAGAGTTTTCACGAGCCTTTTCTCAACATCCTTACTCAACGTCCCCGTCATCAGCTCCCTCCTCCTAGAGAAAACCTCCTTGCCTAGCGCAATTCTTCTCCCTACGTCCCTACTACTCTGACCGTGCTGGCTCAAAACACATTCGAGATACGTTAACTGTTCTAACTACTATAGTGCTGCGTATTTTTCCCCTCCTATTTTAATATTTCGCTTAGCCTTTTTCTTCCTGGAAAATCGCATAACTTTTGATTTATTGAAAAAAAAGTTTTATTAATATCTTCAAATTCACCAAACTTATTATTATTATTATTTATTATTAATTACGTTGTGTTTGCCTCCAAAAAGCGAGGCCAAAGTGTTACTGCGTCCTAACCCTTAATTAATACGAGTAAGAAATCATCTTTCCTTGTTTTAAGTTAGTAAATTATACTGTGAAATGTTTAAACTCCATTGCGCTATCACTTGCTTAGTGGGTTATCCCCACTTGGGATCGCTTAGCAATGTGAGGGGAGTTCTATAAAAGAATGGTTTAATACATGTACTCGTGTGCTGCTTCTTATGCTCATGATGGAACACTGATAGCCGTTACATGAATGCGAGCAAAGCAGCCTCTTCCCTGAAAAATTTATAGCTACGATGCTGGTACTTGGCAACGGCATTTTGGAAGTTTTCCAGTGCGGAGTCGGGGAAACAAGTCTGAAAAATCTGCAGCGTTTAATAATTTAATTTTAATAATGTGACCTTTGTTTTGATTTGTTTCATTTCGATGAAAAATAAAGCAAACTGTCTCGGCTTCACTTTGTGGAGTTTTTCGTGGCAGTAGTAGTGCTGTACGTTAAGACGAAAACAAGTAGACGAGTCTATATTGATTCTGTATGTGGTTTGTGGAACGACATTCGGGTACTAAGTGCTTAGTGTTTCCGCGTAAATTTGAAATTCACTTGGAACTGAGCAAAGATTAAGCAATATCAGCAAGTGTCCATGCTGTAGGCAGATATAATCGCTCATATTGACACATGGTTCACATGTTTAGAAACATGGTCTGTATAAAATGTGTCGGGAGAAGTTTCGGGACAATAGGTTTGTTTCAGATATTGTTACTATGACTCAATATTCTTCAAAATACATCCCTTGAGCGTTGAAACACTTGAAGATTGACTCGAAGGCTTCCTGGTAGGCGAAAAGTCCTTAAGGGTCCAAGTGTGAAAGCTTCTTTGACGGCATTGAAGGTCCCATGGTGTTGTTCTTTAAGGGAGGATTTCACTTTTGAAAAAAGGAAATAGTCTGCTGGTGCCAAGTTGGGACTGTAAGGGGGCTGGGGAATCGTCACGGCGTCGTTGTAGAAGGCCTTCGCAAGTAAATATTCTCGACTTCGCTCTTGGTCGTCCGTCCAAAGATCTTCGGGACGAGTTTAGCGCAGATCTTTCGCATCGCCAAATTTTCAGTGATAATGGCGTTCACTGTCATCATGTGTCAATGTCAATATACAATCTGCGACCAAGCGAACTGTTAACCGACGGTCTGAATTCAGCACTTCACGGACACGTCAGGAAAATTTTTATACAAACCTTGTAACTGTAAGGGTGACGCAGTTAACTTTGATTATAAAAATGGTTGAAGGTACAATATGTACCTTCAATTCCTAGAAATAAATTAATTCGAGGTGGAATATGTACCTCGAATTACGTAATTGTTCAACTAGTCGGCGCATTGCGACATCGTACTCATTTTTGCTATTGAAATTGAACAATTGTTTATTTCACTTCCCATAGTGGGACTTAGCGTACTTGGTGTGTTTCCTCTTTGTTCTAAGATTGGGACATACCTGTTGCAATGCAACGGAACATTATTTCTCGCCTCGTGTGTTCCATGCATCAAAAGACGGCGAAAGGCGGTTGCGGTGATAAGATAATGAAGATAAGGTGTTTGTGAGCACGGATGTTGACAAAAATATAAGTGAATGCAGAGCCCCAGTCTGGTTTTCGTTCTTCCTGTGCAGTGGACAAGTGTTTTCCACTACTGTGAATAAGGAATACCGTGAAATCTCACTCGCCGGTTGTGTTATTGTTCCAATTGGAAACCCGAGAAAAGAAGCGACTGTTCACCCTCTCACCGATCCACCCTGGTCTGGTGGGTGCCTGGGCTGATTACAAACCAGACTACTTTTGATACAAAGTATTTCGCCCTAAGTGCGCTCATACGACGTTAATCTGATATGTTATAGTTAATGGGAAAATTGACATTCTAAATTAATCTCGACTACATAATCTCTCCTACCGTAGTTCGTACGGTGGGGCTGTTAATATATGGCCAACATCATCGCTAAAGAAATGTCCTCCCAATTTATTCAAGAGGTTTAATTCGTGAAAAATTGTTATTATAAGAACATAAGTGTGACAGGTTTCTTAGGGGATTTAGGCTGGGAGCCACTTGAGATACGAAGAAAACAAGCGAGACTGAGACTTTTAGAGAGGTTTTGAACAAACGAGTTTAGCAATGGCAAGAAATCATTATAGTAATACTAAAGACATTTAATTTACTAGTCAGGACAAGATTAAACGCTGCGTATACATAGGGTTTAATCGTAGGCGCATGTATACGTTAATTGAGAGTATATTTATTTACATGCGTGTAAGTAAAAAAGTTTTTCGCGCGGATATTGTTGCCCCTGTAAATGTAGATTGGCATGGATTTGATGTTTTTTCATGCGGTTTTATTCTCTTTTACGGGTGATGGCCTAACATCCCCCGCCACACGCCCTTGCGGTGGTTTACCGGATACTATGTAGACGTATTTGAATATGTAATTTAACCTTCGCTCCATGTAGTGATTCCCAGCCTAGCTCCTCTAAAATTTCGGATACGCTACTCAGTTTGTCATAAGAACATTTTACAAATCTAGCTCGTCTACGCTGCAAGCGATCCAATTCGGCAATCAATCTAACTTCGCGACGATCCCATATATTACTCGCATCATATTCTAAATGAGGCCTAACCAGTAGCAGATAACAATTCTCTTTGACTTTTACAGATAACATTACTCTTTGATATTTTCGTCACATTTTTCCAGTACTCTGCTAATAAATCCTAATTTTTTGTTAACTTGTTCACATATTCCCCGAATATGTTTCGCGTTTAAGCTTTCTCATATGTGCTAGCCACCGAGGAAAGATTCGCTTGTTGCCCAACAAATGAATGGTATGTCATTATGGAATATAAATTTAGCTGATAAGGAAAATATTTATTTAACTTTGAATTTTGATTAAGGGATAGTTGATCGTGTATGAATTTTGTTAATGTTTTCTCATTTTGATAGCTTCGATTTATAAATATGTACTCAAAGTTTTTATGTGTTTGCCTCCTTTTTCAATGACTTTTTTCTCTTTTCAGGTATGTTCAATCGGGATTTCTTGCCTCGTGATTTCAGCAGAGCCCACCCTGCTACCCTGTGAGTTTTTAATCACGCATTCTCTGTTCAAGAGCGATTCCTATCCTCAATGGTTGTTGGCCAAATGCACGAAAGCTCTGAATTTGGAATTCATACCTATGTTTGAAAACATGCACGTTATATTTTTAAGGTTAAATAACTAATTACCGGATGCAATTGAATTAATTGAAAAATGTGCTCCTAAAAAACCTCTACTCTGCTGATATTTATTTTATTTTTATTTATTTTGGTACACTGTAAGCCACTTCCAGGGTGTTTTGCATGGGGTGAATACACACCAGACTAATTTTGACCCGATTATGACCTTACTGCGGTCGACAAATGTTATTCTGATATCAGCCACTCTGATTATGCTTTTAGTCGTTCGTCTTGTTGTCAATCTGCCGTTACGTTGATGTGTGTGTGTCCCGTGTATCCTTAGAAGTATTGAGTATTTTTTTTACTCATCTCACCGGTTTCTTTTCTTTGTGTACGCTCTCAGTCTGATGGTAGTTATCTCGGAATGGTTACTTCCTATACTTTGTTGCCAATTTCCATTATTTCCCATATCGATATTCAAATAAAATTTGCGACTTGTAGCCATGTCATTTGCGGGCTGTTCCGTCGATGGCAATTGCGGACAAAATGACTCCTCTCTCTCTCTCTGTCACGCTGTTTGCCAAAATGCTTTGATATCTCCAGTATTCAGTTCCATTAGGTCCCCCCCTCACCTTAAGTGTCTCTTTCGCAATCGAGAATTCCCTTTCACCCATGAGTCACCTCGAGAAACTCTCTGCATATACCTACCCTTTCGAAACCTCTTCACTTTTTTATATTTTACCTCTCTTCGGTCCCCTTTCGGCAGTTCATGAGTTGTATTTCATTTCATTAGCAATTAAGATCACCTTTTAGGTTTTTAATAGAACTACGAGGGCAGGCTGAAAACTAATGCGCACATGCTTGTAGACCACAAGCAAAATGGCCTTCAGGAGCACTCCTGGTGGCGTTGGAATAGCACTAGAACACTTCTCCACACTTTCGCTTCTCAAAATACACTGGATGAATGTAACGACCTCAAACCTGCGCATGCGTGTTGAGGAGGAATGTTACTTCCACATGCCACCAAGATTGTTTCTAAAGGTCATTTTATTTATGGTCCACAAGCATGTGTGCATTAGTTTTCAGCCTACCCTCGTAGTTTACCACAAAACATTCTAACATCTTCAACAAAATTGATGTATCACTCAAATTAAATAATTAACAGCTGATATATAACAAGGTTTCAGGCGTAACATGGTGGAAATCCTTCATGATGAAAGAAGACGATTTACTTTTCCACATTCAATATTTTATTACGACTTACTTTTCGTTGCAGTGTAATATCTGGTCACCTGAAGATGTTACGCTGTAACGAAACCTAGGTCGTAATAAAAATATTCAATGTGGAAAAGCCAAGTGTCTTCTTTCATCAATATCCAGCTGATTTGAGAGGTGATTGAGTCGAGACTAGTCGACGCAATTAATTCTTTCCTGTGGAAACGCAAAATATTTGCTTCTTTCTTCGTGCGAATATCCAGCTGCGTTGCCGGAATATCATATCTTGGTAAAAGCACATAAGTTAACTTTCAGTAATCGTAGCACAGAGTTTGTAAGGTGCCAATCCCATAGCCAATATTATTTTTTTTGTGGAATTCTATGGCGATATTTCGGTGTATAGTTCCACAAGCAATCAATTAATATTGGATATAGGATTGGCACTTTACAAACTCATAGCCTTTAGTTCACACTCTCTTCGTAGCACCGTGCCTTTACAAAAATTACATTCCTTCCCACATAAGCGACATATTTCGAGGTTCTTATTTTAAGAAATATTATATTGACTGCAATGTATTTTTTATGGCTTAAGGGTATAATGTGTACCTTCCCTAAGAGTTGCATAAGGAGCTGAATCGTATTTAAGGAAAAAATGACTTCGGAACATGCCTTGCCATCGAATCGTATTCATTCACGATCAAACATTGATTACAAGAAAAACCGGTAAAAGTTATGGAGAGTTCGCCGGGAAAATGGGGTAAACGTCGGGAGAGGGAATCCATAAAATAAGTGACCACACCGCCAATGCACATTTCCGTATTTCACGCGGAGAAATCTAATCCAAAATTGGCTCAAATTTCTCTCAAATTCACATTTCACGTGTGTGTGTGTGTGAAGGAGCGACTACTTCTAATTTGGAGTGGATTTGGTGCAGGGCCTTCGGGAGAATTGAAAGGCTCTCCCTCGAACTCCCTTCTCGCCTCCCTCTCATCTTCTGCTCGTCAGTGCAGCATCCACTCCCCCTAATTGACTGGACCCCCCCCCACCTCTCCCATTCGCCCTCCGCTCGGGAAACTCTTTAATCTCCTCTAAGGCTCGCCTCCCATCAACAGACACCCTCTCTCGTCAAGGACTTTCTTCGCCGTAACCATAATCCCCCTATTTCCACCTTACTCGCAGTCTCTCGTCGGTTTTTATTAAGAGGCGGCAAAATTCCTTTTCGTCGTCATGTCTGGAGATTTATTTATGCAAGCGAATGAGAGGGTGAGGGATGCGCGGACCGCCATCTTTGGTATTCGGCCGATTATCAGTTGGTTTGGACGCTTCCCAAACGCGCTTTTAACCACCCTCGTGGGCCTTTCCCCCTGCTTAAACTCTTTTCTCCCTGCTTAAATCCCTTCAGCTTTCTCGCAGCATTCTTTCTTCCACCCTGAACGGGTTCCCTGAATCCCCTAAAATTAAACCCTGTGCACTCCTCCTAGTCACGCCTACCAACATGCCACGTTTCAAAAATCTTCTCTACTTACTCCTCTGCCTTATTCGGATTTCCACGAGCAATTTTCTCTTTTCTGCCAACCATATTAAAACTACCTCGTTAGCTTTTCTCTATTTCTAATTAATATTAACTGTATTTGCTCATGCTTCGAAGCCTCTGAATTAGGGTTATTGGATGCAAAACACGAATGCGCCGTCCATGTATGTACCTACATCCATGCGTGGATGGTACTCTGCGAGCCATCATTCGAGGGTGTATGATGAGGTGATTACGCAACTGACTTATCATAAAAAACACTTTTGCCCCTTACCGCGGTCGGACGATGTTATTCTGATCCCTTATCGTTCATCTAAAAAAATAACATCTTAAATCTATCTTCTGTTCTACCCTTAATCCCTATAATTTCATTGAGATGATCTCTCCTACCGCAGTACGATTATAGGCTAATAATGCATTTTCAACATCACTGCTAAAGAGACATTCTTCCTATTTATGCAGGAGCTTCAATCTGTAATTTTACCTTTGCTCCGTGAGTGATTCCCAGCCTCTAATATTCTAATGCTCTTATATTTTGGATACGCTACTGGCTCCTCTGCGCTGCACGCGATCCAATTCGGCAATCAATCCAACTTCGTGAGGATCCCATATTTTACTCGCATCATATTCTAAATGAGGCCTAACCAGTGGCAGATAACAAATCTCTTTGATTTTTACATCACATTTCCCCCATAATTTCTAATTAATCCTAATTTTTTGTCAGCTTGTCCACTTATTCCCCATATGTGTTTCACTCAGGAGTGTCGTGATTGAGGGTAGCCCCCATGTTCTTAATCGAGTCTACCATATCTATTTTAGCATTTCTGATGCTCTAGACGTTCGGGAGGTAATTATTTATATTCCAAAAAGTCATCACTCCGTACCTTTTTAAGTTTAATTCTAAAACTAGGATTAAAATTTCTGTAAAGCATATCTAGTTCTAACAAACATTATCAGTTTGTTTAAAAAAATGAAGACGATTCTGCGAGAAAAATAGCAATTCGTGAAACACTGAATTAATGAATTCGAACCGAAAAAAAAGGTTGCCTTTCACGCAGGGTACGAATTTATTACGATTAATTTCGCTGCTCAAGACTCCATATATGTGAGTGCTGCAGCGTGGCGGTGCTATTCGTCATAAATTTTTGTTTTTATGTAAACTAGGAATTATTTTGAGTAGGAAAGATTTTTTCCCGTGTAAGAAACGTCAGGTATTATTGTCGTTTGTATAAGACACCAGGCTGTATTGAATTCTCAAATATTGAAAGCATAAACACCAAAAGATGTATTTTTGCCGAGAGACTTTCAACCATCTCAATTTTTGAAAGAAGGACATGTTACATATGTGTAGATATCTCGATTTCGTAGGACAAGGATGACACTTGACGTAATTCCTAGTTGAAATTATAGTGCTCAGCGATCCAGTGGTCCAGCAGACCGTGCGTGATATGAGTATTTAAAACATCCTTATCTCCAAGTTTTGACTGAGTCAGATTGATTTTGTATGAGGTGTTTGAAGGAAGTGAATATGTAAATTTAAAACTGGGAACGAAATTACTGCCCTTCTCATGTTCCAACCGAGTTTACAATCACACAATGCATGAGGGGAAGATATGAATCACGAATAGGTGGATCTAGATAGGTACATGTGTATCTCGATAGGTGTGCCGAGATAGGTGGGTGGCAGTTACGCGTGGGACCAGTCCTAGCATTAATGACTTCCGAGGTTGGTAGAGAAAGAAAGGGGAGAGGGTCAATTAGGTGTAATCCCAGCAGGAGTCGATCAGAAATGGGCGTGGCACTTCTCTCTTTTCCGAAGTCAATAAGTTTTTATTTCCTCACGCCTCTTCATTCGGCTTCGGACCAAATGACTGCATGTGACTCAGTTCTGTTGTACGAGGGCAGGCCGAAAACTAATGCACAATACTTGCGGTCCTTGGATATTCCAATATCGCAAGATTGCGATAAGCTTTTGAGTGATTCGCCGGTCATTTTGAATCAAATCTTTGACAAGTTTGAGATAATTATCGTCTGTGGCAGTGAGCGAACGTCCACTGCGCGTTTCATTAACAATTATGGCTTTTTCAGGCTGGCTACCACGAAATTTTACTACCCATCGATTTACAGTAGAACTATCAACAGCTTCTTCACCATAAACAGCCTTTAAACGACGATGAATCTCTGTAGGAGTCACTTTTTTAGCAGTTAAAAAATTCGATAAGAGCACGCTGTTTAACTCGCGTTGACATAGCACTGGAACACGTCTCCATACTTCCGCTCCTCAAAATGCACTGGATGAATGTGACGACCTCAAACCTGCGCATGCGTGTTGAGGGGGAATGTTACTTGCACATGCCTCCAGAATTCTTCTAAAGGTCATTTTGCTTGTGGTTTACAAGCATGTGTGCACTTGTTTCCAGGATAACCTCGAAAATCCGAGTGTACTTTTCTGCTTCCAAATTCTTTTATAATCGTTGATTTTGGTACGATTCGAAGACGAGAACAGACCACGGAAACGTTAGTTTTGTCATTTGCGGGGAAAATCAAGCAATGAAGACGAATGATAAAAAAGATAGTAAGCATAAATATTTAACAAAGCATTAAAATACAAATGTTGTCTAAAAGTCTTTTAAATCCAAATACGAATTTTACCATTGAACTGCTTTGCAAGCAGCAGTCCTGAATTTTTCGGCCCTTCATTAAATAACTTAAATATAGTATATTTTGTGGCCCGGATATAGTTCGCTAGTATGCTGTTAACGGTCTAGGAAAAAAAGGAATTTATTGACTTAAAATGGTTGACGAATAAATTATTGCAATATCTCTAAACGTTCCTATCCAAGCGTGATTTTTATTTCAAAACATTAAGGTATCAAACATTTGGGATTAGAAAAGCCGCTGAGAAAAGGTAGAAGCATTAACTTTTATTGGGTAATGCATTAAGCTATCTGGTGCATTAGAAATTGTTAAACACTAATGACTTAAACAGATTATTCTATTGCCATAGAAAATAAAATTAAGCAAAGTGATAAACCAAATCAAGAAATAGAATTGTTATGCTAACTTCTTTGAAGATTATTGATATTAATTGACGACTATTAATGACTACTAATAATAACAAACCCTCATTCACAGTTAAAGGCGTTATTTAATGTATTTAAAATCTTAATATTAATGCTCTTAAATTCTTCAAATTGATAATGGGAGCATATTTTTCTTCGTGGTTCTACAAGTTTCCTGTCATGCTTTGTGAATTCTGTCTTCCTGTTTATACAACTTCAAATATAGCAATAATAAAAAGAGAGTCAATTATTCAAACTTTCGCCTGGTAAAGCACCGCTGGACTCCATTCGTCTATGGCGATAATGTTAATCTCGTAATGGCAATTTCATCATTTTTCTAGCATGCTATGTAAAAATTCTCACGTAGCATTAATATTTCATTCAGCTTTTATACATTCACCGCGGCTCCAAAGTTCTCCCTTCTTCCAAGGCTTTGCATCCCTTCTTCCAAAGCTTGTTTGAGTGGCCTCTAGTCACTTCAACGGAAACTTAATTAAAAATTTAAATTTTCAGCACATAATGAAAAATCCCGTGAAAGTAACTCGTGTAATCAGAAACGGCAGCTCCTGCAGCAAACTAAGTGAATTGTCAATGTTATCTTTCGCTGGTTGCGCCTCATTTAGAATATTTATCCAGTGTATTTATTTATTTTATTTTTTTAATGTATTTATGTACCGTGCAAGCCACCGCTAGGGTGTGTGGCAGGGGGTGAATACACACCGGACGAATTTTTACCCGAATATGACCCTACCGTGGTCGGACAATGTTATTCTGATCCATTATCGTTCGTGGAAAAAATTACATTTTAAATCTATCTGTTCTACACTTAATCCCTCCAATTTTTTGACATGATCTCCCTTACCGTAGTACAATGGGAGTGGTTTCAACCTCACTACTAAAGAGACATCCTTCCCATTTATGCAAAAAATTTAATCTGTAATTAAACCTTCGTTCAGTGAATGATTCCCAGCCTAGCTCCCTTAAGAGGAAGTGACGACAGTATTGACTTTAATATGATTTTTTTATCAAATAAATAAATTGAGGAGCTGCACTGCTCGGATACTGATTAACGAATGCTTGTTTTATGCTTCATCTTCAGAAAATAAGTATATATGTTTCAGAGGTTCTTAATATAAATAAAATAATATAAATTCATCGTTAATATTTATTTTGATGGTTTTTATTGCACTCTCTGTGATTCGTCTTGAATTATTAGTTAGATGGAATTGTCTATAATATTATATTTTTTGGAAATTATAGCAAAATGTATCGATTTTGATGGGCAATATATTTTACAACACTCAGAGCTCCATTTCCCTGGGTATAAGCTCTTGACTTCCCTGTACTCTGCACATTAACGTCGGATAAACTACAATTCAAGTGTTGGTCAACAGGAAACGTGAAAGATTTTCACGGGATTGGATGAGGAAGCAGGGTGTCTCGTATTTAAGCGGCTGCTATACATTTCGTTTAGAGGTAAACGGCAGTCCTCCATGAATAATTCCTTAAGAAGGAGGTCGTTTGCTATGAAGTCCAAGTGCATGCACTCAAATTTAATAATTGGCTGCATCCTAGCTGGATGAGGCGTCTGATCGATAACTCAGAGGTCGCGGGTTTGAGTCTCGTCTCCGTCATGCATGTGCTGTGCTCACTCTGATACGTTCGGTTCCTGGGATACTAACGGCCGAGCCAATTTAGTCTCTTCAGGATTCTATGGATACACGGGGCACAGGAAAGAAACAAGAGTGGTGACTCAAATCCCTGGCTCGGGTGTTCGTCGAAGACAAGAGAGGAAATAAGAAGTTAGTTTCGTGAAGGGATGAAATACACCTGGCACAGCTTCCCCAAGAAAGGGCATACTTTGGCGAGTCCTGATCCCCCTTCCCCCGTCCTCTATTTTGCTATGAGTTCCCTTCTCTGGACTGGTCGAAATAGGATCAAAGCTGGGTACACGATCCTGGATAGGGCCATGCGCGATGGACCCCAAGTTGAACACTCTTTGTCAACTAGTTTCAATGTTTCGAGGGATTACAAGTTTCGGACTCCATAGACGAGGATTGTCGCAATTTCTGGGCTGTTTGGACTGCTTAGTGGTCCAGGAGATGCCCATCCGGAGTCTCGGAGTGGGATTTTGTGTGAGGGAGGTGATCCCCCGGCTTTTCTTGTTCTCTTACTCCTTAATACCTCGAATGAGCTTTCCAAAGTTTCGCAAGCCCAAGAGGGAAGGTCCCATTGTATTATCCAATATTTCAGCTGACATTAGTTTTACCGTTATACATACGAACTTATGGATAAACATTTGGCCGCAGTTGGTGGGTTCGATAAGGTTTTACAGATTATTGCCATGGAAAGCAATACAGATATAATTCCATTCCATTTACGATTTAGGGATCCTATAATTTCGATCTTGGCACCATCGGCTGCAGATTGGCCACTTGTCGCTGTAATATCCGGCAATTAGCATATTATTTTTAATTTTGTTTATAATACAAGGATTCAATAATATTGCTCTTCCTGTAATCAAAAGTATTAGCAGTAGATAAATATCAGTGAGACAAATATTCGGGTCAAAATCAGTCTGGTGTGTATTCACCCCCTGCCACTCACCCTATCGGTGGCTTGCGGGAACTTAAAAAATACTAATATTAAAACACTATTCTGTGTTCACGGTATACAAGTATAATTGCAATTTGTTGAGTCTTCTCAGGTACTTGGCAATTGTTATTCGCGTGCAAAGTATGCAGGGAAGTAGCAAAGTGCGTGCAGGAAAAATTGGAATTCATGGTATATTTATTGAAAAACGGCATAAAGATGGGGAAAATCTATGCTTCCCAAACGTTAGTGTTGGTTAAATTTAGTCTGGTTGTAATGCCGGGTCGGTTCGATTAGTAAATGTTTTGAGTTCATAGCTTACATATGTTTTATTATGTGGGTGATACACTGAAGAACTATTGTACCCAATCAATTTCATGAATGCGGTAAATAATGAGTTATCGTCCTTCACGCTCGAGGGAGGCTTAGAGAGAGCCAAAACGAGCATTTCGTGACCTTCGCGACCGAAGGCCTTCAGGGTCTCCCTCTTTTCATAATTGAAACGATTTCTCCAAATCGGCTACAGCGGATGGGACTGGAATCTATTTAGTCCTCGGATTCGTTTTCTTTCGCCACGCCCTCATCTTCGGTCCATCAATGAACCCTAACCCCTCAGCGCAATCCATTGCTAGGGGCGCACCCCTGAAAAACCCTGGCTTCTCCAAAATTCAACCCCCCGACCGACCCCTCTCGGAGGTGAATTTGGGGCTCTCCGAGTGCCGGACGGTCCTCCCCCCTCACTCACCCCCTTCGCATCGATCTCTGCGCCAACCGCCCCTCCCTCCTCCCCACACCCAACCCTCTTGCCTCCCCCCCATCTCCTCCTCGGTGATGTGTCTATCATGTCACAGAGGAGGAGGATTGATCATTAAATGTCTTAAAAATCGATATCTCAGTAACTTTGCGAAACTACTTCAGAAATTATATAGCGTATGTACATGAGTAGAAATGTTGTTACTGCAAACTAAAAAATACCTAGCTGCCTACCCAATAAAGCAGCAGTAACCTCTGCCCCAGGCTACTTGTACGGGCGGGTATTTGACGTATCTATCTCGTCGTGAAATCAAGTATTCAAGAAGTTGATGTTGCCAGGAAAATGGATCAAAGAATTAGTATCAAGCCTTAGTTGTAACGTCATATCCGTGAAGCTATGTTTCGTCATCTGTTACAACACGTTTCACTAATTCTGCATTGTCGTTGACTTCATTCCGTGACTCCTGACCAACTTTCATTCGCCGCTGTTTTTGTTCAAAATTCAACAATTTTGGAAAAAATTTCGCTGTCACGCGTTTCATACTCACCATGGGCCGTTGTTAACATTTTACACACTTTGTTACGCTTTATTTCATTTTTTTACGTAAAATTTGGTACAAATTCTTTGATCCATTTCTTTGAACAAACGAAAATCGCCGAGCTCATAAAACACGTATAACCTTAGCGGCTGCCATTGGACAAAGTAAACAATGAACACAGCTGAAAATTTTATCATACATTAGGGGCATGAATACCAACATAATAAAAAAAAGTTTTGACAATCGACCTCTCCAAACTGTCGAAATTTAAAAATTTTCGTTATTTTCTGAGCACACCTCGATGTAAGTTTCAAATATAGGTATCAATTAAGTCTCAACTTCCTCGGTACTTAATGAAAAAGCTGCGGCAATTGCACAGGTACAGTACGCACGCATTTACTTTTACATGCATTTCCAATCCCCGAAGATAACTGCTATTTACAATCACGTCCTTTCCCAGAATCCCACCCCAAAGGAATCCAACGTCATAAGCATATGTCGTGCAAAGACTGAATGAAACGTAGAGGTAAATAAGTGTTAAACGGTTTGAAAGAGTTGATGGGGAGGTTTTTCGACATCCCCCCTCGAGCCATCTGACCTTCCAACGAAGCCATATCAAAGTGAGTTCCCTTCTATTTTTCCCTCCCTGTGAAAACGAAGCAAAACGGGCGGCATGTTGTATCGACGCATCGTGTTCGACGAGCGCACCCACGCGTGCATCGCCTGGTGTGTCGATATTACACGCACCAATTTCGGACGAATTTCACCGACGAGCGTCCGTTTGATATTAGATTTCCATCTCTCCACATCTTCTCATATTCCGCGTGCATTCGCGAAACTTAATGACTGCACGAATCACCACTATTTATTATTATTATTATTAGTATCAGTGAAATAAAAACCGAATACCAACCGTAACACATACAGTCCGTGCGACAGATGGCAACACTGTTGTTATGTATCGATACTGCAATCCCAGTGGTAGGAGAACTGAAGTGTCGCACAACTCACAGACGCATGCAGCTGTTGTTGGGTTATGTCCTCGTTGGTGCATGGACTGGTTTCTAGTGTGTTCGTCCAGCTCTAGGAGTGGAGACAAGCAATGAAGGGCAGAGAGGTGTGGTTCGTTTTCTGGTGGCTGAGGGCGCTGGAGTACGCGGGGTTCATCATTCGTCGCATGTCTGTGCTGTGTAGTATGGTGAACATTGCATGCGTCTGACGAGTGTGTACATGTCGTTAGGTTTTCCTTTGACTGCCCCTTACATATTCTCATTCTTCGAAATTTAATCGACGCCCGAAGGTGTGCTGTGTACATATTTTGTGCCTCGGGTCCCATTGGGCAGAGGAAAAGTCGCGTTTTTATTTGACGCCACAAGTAAGCATGCACATTAAAGGCAGTGGTCAGTTTTTAACTTATGGAGTAATATTTTAGCAGGGTTAGTTAAGTTAGTTTTGGAGGTTTAAAAGGTGCGGGTCAGCGCTAGTTGTTAGTGCTGCGGTGATTATGAAAACGCAGTATTTATCGATGAGGCGTAATAGTGCGTATGCCCCGATCATGGATGTGGTTTGTTATCACATTAGTTGGTCGTTATCGCATTCATTATCAGTCATAACTCACGGAGCCAAGGTTGAAATACAGATTAAATCTCTTGTATAAATTGGAAGGATGTCTCTTTAGCAATGATGTTGAAAATATATTATTACCTCCATCATAAAGGCAACAAATTAGGATGAATTAGAAGAGTATTGGAGAAATGCGATGAAAAGGTGAAAGGGAAATGTTATCCGTCACTGGTTAGGCCTAATTTAGAATATGCTGCAAGTATATGGGATCCTCACGAAGTTGTATTAATTGCCGAATCGAATCTCATACAGCGGAGAGGAGCTGGATTTGTAAAATGTTGTTTTGATAAACTTAGCAGCGTAACCAAATTATCATCGCAGCCAGGCTGGGAGTCACTCACGGACCGAAGGTTAAATTACAGATTAAATCACTTGCATAAATAGAACTCTTCAGCAGTGATGTTGAAAATATATTATTACCCACATCGTACTGCAGTAGGAGAGATCATGTTAATAAAAGTAGAGAGATTAAGTTTCGAACAGATAGGTTTAAGATGTCATTTTCTCCACGAACGTATCGTTTAGGGAGTAATATTTTGGCAATAATAAACTTTGATGAGGTTAGGTTAAGAGGTTAAAAAGGAATCGGAATAACTTTGGCCGACGGCGGTAGGGGTCAAAATATTCGAGTCAAAATCATTCCTATGTTTATTCACCCCCTGCCGCACGCCCCTAGAGGTGGCTTGCATGGTACTAAAAAATTCAAATATTCAAATTTGGGGCGTCTGCACCGGGTTGTCGCCCCCGGTAGGCTTCTTCCCCTGCCCCCGTTGCCCTCGATTACCCTTCGCCCTCGTCTTCGCAACGCCCTCCTCGAGTGATGAGCAAATAGGCGTAATAAGATCAAAACTTCGCTTATTCCAGGGTTTCCCATTGGCAGCTTTCTTCTTCCGTTCTCACCACAAGTCCTGCATTCGCCCCGTGTCTTTGGTTTCCTTAAGTCTTGTCTTGCGTCGCATTCCCCTCGTTCCTTTCAATTTGTTTGCCGCCCGCAGTCGCTAGGGCTGGATACGGGAAATCGGCCCTATCTCGTGGTGGCTCAAGGGGTGCGCTGTTAATCATATGAGAATTTACGGGACTAATTTCAATTGAATAATCAGCAATTGTTCACGTGAGAGCGTTCAAAGGAAAATACATATGTGGGATATCCCAAAAATGAGTGGAATAAATCCAGAGAAAATAATGTATTGCACTTTGAATGGCAAATTACTAAAATCCTTAAAGATGGTAAGTACTCTTGTTCATTGATGCGTCTCTTCCAATCGTGGTGCGTTTCGTGGAAAGCGTCGGCGGATAAGGCACCTTGTCACGACCTCTTTTGGCGTTTTCCAGCGTTCCGAAATGCTTTCCTTTCAAGCTCCTTTTTATTAATTGGAACCAATAGCATTCCGACGACGGTGCCACATCGGGACTGTAATGCAGCGCTTGTGCTTGGACAGGTGCTCGGTACTTCAAGAGTAAGGCGGTGTGGTAGACGGTACGTTGTCGTGGTGCAGCCCCCAGTTTGAAAAGGTCTCCTTCCTGACGTGTTTCACACTTATCCATAGCCTTTTGAGGACTTCCACGTAAAACTTCTCGTTCACTGTCTGTTCCAGAGGCATATACCCTTCACGGATAAAGCCTTTCGGGCTGAAAACGACGATATTAGTAAAAATACTTATTTTTGGGTCACACCCAGTAAGTCTCATAGGCCTAAAATTGGAAACTAAGTTGCTATTCAAATTCTAACTTTTTTCGGAGCTGCATTGACTCCTTTAAACGCGCCCCCAAATGCATTCGCTCCTGTCCACAATCACTGTGTGGTATATACGTATAATAACCAACCGTACCGCATGCCGACACATGCCATTTCTTATGAGTAACATCAATGATATGGGTACCAATGTAGTCAGAGATACAAAGTTATAGAATATAAATGTATGAGTACATGTCAAACGAAGTTTAGTTCGATTTAAGTACTCATGCGGCAAATCACCATGCGGTGGTGACGTCAAACCAATTGAAAGGCGTCTCGGATCGCGTGACTGCCTTCCATATTAAGGTAAATCTTCCATGCTCCAGCAAAATCTTTGTGGTGGCTTACGTTCTCATTCCCAGCGTATTTCAATCCGTATAAATATTTTGCTATCACTCGCGCCTCTCGCATGCTGGGAACAAATGAAACGCCAGTTTCCTTATGGGCCGATGGTTGGGCCCTTCACGCGTGGCGCCTTCACCGGGAGCCGAGCTCTACCGCCCGCACCCACGACTTGCTTGCATCCTCAGCAGTTCCCCCCCATTCCCCAACCCCCCGCGATCATCCCCCTCCCTCCGCCACTTCCCTGCGAACCCCTCGGGATATTATCGACCCCTGGGATCGCTTCCTTCGTCCTTCCTTCCTTCCTCTAACGACTTCCTCGCCTCCAACCCCACCCCTTCCCTCCCCCGCCCTCACCTCCTTTCATTATCCCCATTTACCTTCCCTGCCCGGCGCTAACTTTCGCCGCGGTCCCCTCACCCCTCTCCGCCGTCTCCCTAAGTGTTACGTTTCCAAGCCCACCTCAGGCAAACTCAACCCCACCCCAACCCACCCCTTCCCAGCCCCACCCGCCCGGCCCCGAACGCCATCATTAGGGAGAGAATTGGGAAGTTTTCTTCTTTTCCGAGTTTTAATGGAATGGGAAACGTTCGTCGTAGGGAACCGTCCGCCTAAAAGGAACGGCGTTTTTCTCTTGTTTTGGATCGCAGTCTTTTTTGCGGATGGATTAATATATTTTTTTCTTTACTTCCTCCGTCGCGCAAATTATTTTCGCGATTATTTGTCCACCGTCGAAATGTCAATTGTCTCTCGCTCATTTGCTGTGTTCTCATCCCTATCGGACCTAACGCCTCCTTTTGCGCGACAAATACTTTATCAACGAGTTCGCTCTCGCTTCTAAAATGGATGTCATTGTATTGTATTGTATTGCGTCGTGTGGATGTGCAATACCGGATGCCGTTATCATTATTATTAATATTGTGATGTTGATTATGAAGTTGGGACGTAAGGAGAAGAATTGCGCTATGCAAAGAGGCTTTCACAAGGAGGAGGGAATTGATGACATGGACGTTGAGTCAGAATGTCAAGAAAAGACTCGTAAAAACTCTGATTCGGAGCGTAGCTATGTACGGCGCGGAAACGTGGTCACTGAAGCAGGAGGATAGACGTAGATTGGAGGCTTTTGAAATGTGGGTCTGGAGAAGAATGGAGAAGGTGAAATGGACCGATAGGAAAACAAATGAGGAAGTACCTAATATCCTCCACCGAAAGCCATTGCGGCGGCTTGCGGGGCATTATGTAGATGTAGATGAATTATGAGATCGAGATTTAATGTTAGTACTAGTGATCAGTGTTGTTTAGTATGTTTTCTTGGTACACGATTGTTGCTTTCTCTAAAAAATCTGCCGAAGTTTCATATTGCTTTAATGCTGAAATGTTGAGCCATTCTTAGATATTCACTTAAGTTAAGGTTGAGTGGTTTAACGGATTCCGTTTTAATTGTAAAAATACACATAGACATATATATATACATAGACAGACACACATATATACTCGTATATACACACGCATGACATTTAATTCTTTATTGCGATTGATTTTAGAACCCTAATGCCAAAAAGGTAGCCGTTCATCCACAAAAATGATTGATTCCCAGTTAGTGCAAGGAAAGGAAAAATGCTGACTCTTATCCCGTGTAATTTTCCCGAAGAAAATAGTCACTGTAAAAAACAAGAAATCAAAACGAAATTAAATCAGAGAGTCGTAAGAAAACATCGCAATATTATGTCATTGCACTATAAATAAAAAATAAATGTGATTTGAAATAATTGCGCGTTTCCATGGCGACTGCATCTCAAGTGAAAGCGCTGTTAGTAACTCAGTATCGCGTAATGGAGTGTTCTGAAATATTTTTAAAAAGCGAGTTCCACGGTCCTCTACGTTTCTCTGAACACCATAATAATGTCGCCCCGTTTACATGTGTTTAGCGTCCAGTAAAATGCACTCCTTACTGATCCAATGTGAAAGTGTTCCGAAAAGTATAAATTAATTTACTAGATGATGTGTTGAAAAATCAAAAATGACTTTCAAGTCGTGAAAGACTCCTCCATGGGAGCGTGGAACAGAGAAAGTGTGGCGTGCGTGTGCAGGCGACTTTCATAATTGTGATGCACGGCTGGAAAGCAGAACGAGACAGCACTCAGCTCAGAAGGGTTGTTGGGGGGAAAAGGAAGAAGGATTTTCACGCAGTTTCGTGTACTTTCGATTTATTGAAAGCATTTTTGAATGCACGCAGGAATGAGTGTCGTTATTCTCTATTTATTTTTGAAGCAGCGAGCAAGTGAATGCCCGCTTGAGTCTTCTTTTTTTTAAAAAGTCCCCGGCTCCATTCACTCCTCTCCTCCTTTCACCCCTTATCCTTTTCGTTCTTCAGATATATTACAAACACGTTAGTTTTTCGGTTTTCCGTTCATTTTCTCCTGCAGCGAGGATACACAAGGTTCGTGTAAAAAGTGTCGGTAACTTTTTTTTCCTGACGTACGCGTTAAGTACTGAATTTAGACCGTTGGTCGAGTGTGCGCATGATGGCAGATCATATTGGCGTTGATAAGATGACAGTGCACACACCGTTACCACTGAAAATTCGGCGATGCGAAAGACCTGCGCTAAACTATTCCTCCCGAAGTTCTTTTTGAACGAACGACCAAGAGTAGAGTCGAGTGTATCTGCTTGCAAACACCTTCTACAATGGCATCGCGACGATTCCCCAACCCCCTTACAGTCCCGGCGTTGCACCAGCAGGCTATTTCTATTCCCAAAAGTAAAAACCCTTCATCCCTCAAAGGACACCATCATGGGACCCTGAATAATTCTGTCAAAGAAGCTTGCACGCGTACCCTTAAGGAACTTCCGGAATCCACCAACAAGGGAACCTTCGAGTCGTGGAAAAGCCGCAAGGGCAAAAGTGTGTCGTCGCTCGAGGGATGTACGGCTTCGAAGAATTTTTAGCCGTTGTAGCAATATCTGAAATAAATTTTTATTGCAGAGATGGTGTTGTTTAATTTTATATCTACAAAGGCATTCGCGAGCTATAAAACAAACCTCGCGTGCTTCACGTGAGAAATTCGTTCGAAAATATGCGTCCGCGGAGCTACGTCCTCGTCCACTGCTGATTATTGACCCCTGTGGAATTCGAAATAACAGAACCGTGGAGGTTGCTGTTGTTTTCTTCTGATAACTTTTCGCTGTGGGGAAAAGAGTTGTTCAGTTTCTATTCATGTCTCTGTTCATATTATGGATTAAATCAATTTACGTGCAACTATAAATTAATGGATTTTGACAGGAGAGAACTACGGAATTAGAGCTGGAAAATTGTCAATTTTTGCCTATCGTACTGCCAGAAACTCTGAAAAAAAGTGGAGGCACTCACACAATAGTCGTTATTGTTAAAATAACTTATGCAAAACGAAGTTCGAATAAGTTGTTTTTTTAAGTTGAACTAGAATGTTAGTGAGGTCAGGTGTCAAACGTCTGTTATCGCTTTAAATAATTAAACTTTTTTACCAATACTTCATTTATGTATTTTTTATTTTTTGTAAAGATAACGACATTCCCACCACCCCTGATTTACGTAGGCACGGGAGGCGCATGCTCAGTATTTAATGCCTGTAAATTAATAAGAGATAAATATTTTTATGCCCTTGATTTATAGTGCACGCTTACATCTACACAATACCGCGGGGGGTCTTAGGTCACCAGCCATGCATGCTCAATCCCAATCATGTTACTCTTGCGCAAATATTAGTTCGATCATGCACTCGAAAAATGTTATTTACACAAAACAAAGTTCTTGCATGCAAAAATATTTTATGACAGGATATGCATATTCAAATCATGCTGTAGAACTGTTAAAAAGATGCGTCTACTAGATCGGAAAAAAAGCTTACTGATAGGAATATGCATGATATCGACAAAATACATACACTACCAATTCTAATTAACTCGACTACCTATTTAAATTAATGAGATTGCTGTCATATATATTTTGATCTCTATTGGTACGTGGAAAAAACGACATTTTAAATCACGTATTCGTTCCATAATAAACCTCCCTGATTTTACTTTGGTGATCTGATCTACTACAGTAAGTCGGGGCCTGTAATACGTCTTTCGTATTCACAGATAAGTAACCTGCCTTAAATTTACACAGTAAATTTAACCTGTAGTTAAGCCTATGGTCAACTAGTGGCTCCCATCCTAATTCTTACAATAGCGTCGTGAACACTGCTACCTTGTTCATAACTACTTTTAACAAACCTAGCTGGTGAACGTTCCAACTCGATCAATTTCCAGAATTAAGTCTACTTCATGAGGATCATCAACCCTGGTTTTGGAGATGAAACCTTTTGAGACGTAGGTGCTTTTTCACACTGGGAAACAAATAATGGACACATTGGACTAGTTCTGGACAATAGCAAAGTTGGGGAACGCCCTTGCCATTGATGTTCGCTGGATAATCTCGATTTCCCGGTGGATTTCGCGGGACCCACCTCACACAAACATCTCTCATGGGCAATTTTTCCATTTTGTTTTGGATCCATGAAGAGGTGGTCATCAAACGGTACCAAATATGGGAATCTTTAATATGTTATTAATTAATAAAAATATGTGCATACAGGCATTGCGAAGTGGCGCACTAATCCCTTAGAATAATGATTGATTTTACACAGAATAATAAGAAAAACGATGAATTACTCGTTTGTGGTGGAACAATTCTCAATAAATTGTTTCAACATGTTTTTAATTTCACTAATCTTGTGTGTTTCGTTGTCCAATTCCTTCCCGCATGGCCACATTTCTACTTCTTACTTTTCAATTCTTCATGACCTATCATGAGATTGATATGATATGATATTTTAGTACCCTGCAAGCCACCACTAGGGTGCATGGCAAGGGATGAATATACATCAGACTAATTTTAACCCGAATATGAGCCTACCGCGGTCGGATAATGTTATTTTAATCTCTTATAGTTCGTGGAAAAAATGACATATGTTCTACACTAAATCAATCCTACCCTAGTACGATGGGGGTAATAATGCTTTGTCAACATCACTGCTAAAGAGACATCCTTCCAATTCATTCAAGGGCTTCAATTTGTAGTCAAACCTTCACTTCGTGAGCCTAGCTATTGTAGATGCTTGTCGTAAAAATTATTTCCGTTCACTTTTATTCCCTTAATTCGCATAACGAGTGACAAATTTATGTACCTTTGTTTTGAATTAAGTCTTTCTATAGCATATGCAGACAAAGTTGCACGTTTTTTGATAGTTTCTACTGATATATTTCCCTTCCTCTCCCATATCCTCCCTGATCTCTTACCCGTCCTACTTGGTGCTTCCACTCCCTGCCACACACCTTTGTCTTAGACCGTGGGGTATTTATGTCGATGTCGAACATGTTCCGCGGACTCGGTAAAGCTCACAGTGAAACCACACCGAGACTGAACATGCCATCTCCTTGTATAGAATCACCCACAACAATGTCCGACTCCAGTGGTGGCGGGGTGACTTCCTCGCCTGCCAACCCAGAGGTCGCGGGTTCGATTCCCCCCGGCCTGGATTTTCCTTCGCCTAGGGCTTGGGTGTTTTCCTTTAAGGATTATGCTTAAGGGTTAGGTGAAGGGAGGGACTGTGAAGTCCCATATTCGCCCCAATAAAGTCGTTAAATATATTTTTTTATACATTTTCTAAAGCGTCATAGTAACTAGACCTAGTTTTCCGTTCCATTAATCTAATTATCAAAACTCCCCTCCTGTCCCAAAACAGAAAGTTACGGCTGCAATCGTGAATCTCAGCCGTGCTTTCGAACATTTTTGTCAATTTTCCGCCCCAGTTCGTCATTCAGCAGAGATGGTGAGGAACTTTTCTCCCAATCCTTCTCCCGTTGACCCCTAATTTAAAAAAAAAATATTCTAGTACATAATTTTCTCTCTTTGGACTTATCCTCCACGTTCTCAAATTTAAACGTCTCACGCAATTGACACTAAATTTCAACCGCTTTGTCCCTTTTGGCTGACAGAATTCTCTTCACTTTTGCGCTTGGTGGGGTTCTCAACCGGAGAACATATTTCCAACGGAAGTTATGGAGCGAAGAAGGCACGTCTAACATGGCTGAATACGTACTGTGGCGTCACGGTACGCCCTGGCGTGAAGATAGAAGCTACGAGGGTAGGCTGAAAACTAATGCACACATGCTGGTAGACCACAAATAAAATGACCCTCAGAAGCGCTTCTGGTGGCTTGTGGAAGAAACATTCCCTCTCGAACCGCCTGCGCAGGATTGACGTCCTTACATTAATCCAGTGTATTTTGAGAAGCGGAAGTATGGATCCAGGGTCTAGTGCTGTGTCAACGCCACTTATACAGCGTGCTGTTATCGAATTTTTGCCTTCACCTCATCGTCTGAGGCGTAATGACTACCCTTAAGGTGTCTCTTGAGTCGAAGAAAAAAATTAAAATCGCAAGGCGCAAGATCAAGGGAATAAGGAAATGAGTGATTCGCCGGTCATTTTGAATCGAATCTTCGACGAGTTTGCGATGTTTATCGTCTGTGGCAGTGATCGAACGTCCGCTGGGTGTTTCGTAAACAATTTTGGCTTTTGCAGGCCCGTAACCGCGAAATTTTACTACCCATCGATTTACAGTAGACCTATCACCAACATCGTCACAATAAACTGCCTTTAAACGACGATGAATCTCAATAGGAGTCACTTTTTCAGCAGTTGTAAATTCGATAACAGCACACTGTTTAACTCGCGTTGACGTGGCACTGGAACACGTCTCCTTACTTCCGCTTTTCGAAATACACTGGATGAATGAAACGACCTCAAACCTGCGCATGCGTGTTGAGGGGGAATATTACTTCCACATTCCGCCAGGAGTGCTTCTGAAGGTCATGTCTTTCGCTCTTGCAGAAGTTCTCTCCCCTCTAGATTTCACCACCCCATTAAAGCGGAAGTTTTACTTTCTGAAAAGCTCTCCTATTTTGTCTCCCATTATAAAATCTGCTTAAATACGCATTTACGAACTCCTACAAACATAAACCCGGCACACCCTTAACTCTTGTAGGCTCGAAGAGTTAGGCGAAGGAATACTGGTCCAAGTAAATACCCAGAAAGCACACCATCATCGAACTTCGCTCTGGGTAACTTCATTAGGAAAAGCTGTAGAACTCCATTAGGGAAACTAGGGCCCCTCGTGTATGCGAGATCACGGCGAAAGTTTATGGGAAATATACTGCCGAAGGGTACGTTGAAAGAAATATTTTCCCCTTTTGCGTAATTCTTGACGGCAGTTCTGAGAAACTTCATGTGCGCTACTCCGGACACACTTAAAACAATATCGGACTCCAGTTATCACCTGTTACACAACGTTTTCAAATTTCAATGTTACCTAGCACCCCGTGCCACACACCCTCAAATCGGTTTTAAGAGTCCGTTTTATACGTATTCTACAAGGATGTGCATCCCACTGGGACAATTAGGTAATGTGACACAAAATCCTTCGAGCAAGGTTCGACATTTAGCAAAGTAAGAATTATCTGGTAGAAAAGTATCCCATTTTTAGTTTTGAGGGCAGCTGGAGCTTTGTTGATTGCGTGTTGAATCAATTGGCTTAAAATGGCGCGACTAAAATATAGTTGACTGGCGAGCAGAGCCGAATCCTTATGAGATGTAAAACTGAGTGAAGAGGGAGTAAGTAGGGTATATGGCTGAGATATGTAGAAGGTAGTTGATTAAATGGGGAGAGGAGAGGATATTTACAAGGTTTTCATAAAAAGTATTGGGAAAGGTTTCTGGAAAATAAATTTATTTCAGATGTGGCTGAAATGCCTCAAAATTCTTCAAAGTGCATCCCTTAAGCGTCGACACACTTTTTTAGAGCGACATTTTCACGAATCAAAGGCTCCCTGGTAGGCGGAAGGGTGCATGCATGCTTCTTTGACGTCTTTTAGAGGCCATGGTGGTGCCCTTTGCGGAAGGGTGGATTTCAGTCTTGAGAATAGGGACCAGTTAGCTGGTGCCGCGATTGCGTTATCCAAAAAGTTGGGGTCTTCTTCAACGCGTTGCAGGTCTTCACAAGCAGACAATCGTCTCTGCTTTTGGCCTTCCGTCAAGACTTTCGGGACGAGTTTAGCTCAGATTTTTCGAATCGCCAAATTTTCAGTGATAATAGTGTGCACTGTCATTTTATCAACGTCAATTTTTACGATCTGCGATCATGCGCACCGACGGTCTGAATTCGGCACTTCCCGCATACGTGGCACGTTGTCGGCGGTTCTTGACGTCGACGGCCGTCCACCACTGGGCTCGTCCTCCATACTCACTCGGCCATCTTTGAATTGCTTGCGCAACTTAAAAACTGCAGTTTGTGACATTATTTTATCCTTGAACGCTCAGCGAATCATGCTCAACATCTCCGTACCCGATTTCCCTGGTCCAGGAGAAATTTTATGCCGCACCGCAGTTCAATCGGTCGCTGGATTTTGCGTTTGCACCGAGTCACTCGACAGTGGTCCATTAAAAACACCATCTAGCCTGAAAGAACGCTCGCAGGCGATTGGCGCATGTTGATGGTCAGAGCATCCACCACCGAGTCAGCGTGGTGCAAGTACACTACGACGTACAGTCGCATCAGGAATAAATGGTTTCGGGTACTTTTTATACAAACCTTGAACGTAGGCATGGAGACAGTCATAAGGTACGAAGAACTGAGGAAAGAATTGATGTAATACAAGAAAGAGTAAGTTCGTGCGCTTATTGAGCTCATAACAGTGGTTAAGGACTGTCTGACACTTTCCTTTAATGTCTGCATTGCCTTACCACCATCTTATTGTTTACAGGAATGCGCACACTATGTTACTCGACAGCCATCGGCTCTCGTGTCGTTTTACTCTTTCTAGGCCTTGACACACATTTCACGGCAGGATGCCCTTTTCTTTACGATCGCGGCTGTGCATGCTTCCAAACCCCGGACAATGATGTCCTCTGGGAGGCTGTCGAAGTGAAGGGCGCAACTTGTTGCTCCTAATTTAACACCGGGTTCCCCGGGGAGGGGGTTAGAACGGGGAAGGTGGGTGGTGGGGGGGGGGTCCAAATGGAAATGGAGTCCAATGCTGAATTGTCGCGGTTTATTCCCTCGATTGCGTCTCCTCCTGCTCCTCGTATCATTCACAGTGGTGCTCCATGCATCGAGGGGAATTCTGCAGATGTGACCGTGAATTTTTCGCCTAAACGAAATGCGTCTCGACCAGTTTGCTAAGCGGAATTTCGATGATAATAGTGTTTCAATTCCGATTTCAATTATGCACGCTGAGACCTTTAGAAGACGCAAATATGAACAGGTAAATACGATAGCGCTTTGCTTTCGTCGAACCTTGGTAGACGGAGAATAATGTGTGGGAGGGCCTTAAGGAGAATAGGTTTAGGAAAATTTAATGAAAAATTGAAATAGGGGTGTTACTTCGCTTTAGTTAGGGCAAATTTGGAATACGCAAGTTTTAGGATCCGTGGGAGAAAATGTCATTTGAGGAATTTGAGAAATTCCAGGGAAAGTCCGCTCGATTAGATAAAAATTGTCCGTGAGATGTGTAAGCTTGACGGCTATGCTCATGAAATATGGGTAGGAGTCACGGAAGGAGCAGGAAAGATTAATTATTGAGGATTAAGATTCTTAATAAATGTACTTAGCACCCTCGTAAGCATTTACTAGTTGTGGGTCGATAGCACTTTTTCTCCAAATTGAATACCTAGTTAGGTACAATATTTCAATGTGCTCCTTCATCGAGAATTTGACATCGACATAAATACCCCGCGGTCCACCAGAAAGGTGTGTGGCAAGGGGGGCAAGTACCAAATGGGATGGTTGAATGATAAAGGACGCTATGGGAGAGGAAGGGAAAAATGTCGTTAAAAACTATCAAATAACGTGCAAAATTTTGTACATACCAGAGGAAGACTAAGTTAAAAACAAGCGTTAATTCACCAAATAAGTCGATTGCTTGTAATACGAAAAAAGGGAATAAAAATGAAACGACAATATCCGACATAACAAGACAGGTAATGCAGAACAGGAAAGTAGGAAGGGAAAATTTCACCAATACATAGACAAGCAATTCAAGAGTCCCCGCGCCCAAAGACACAGGCAGGGGATGTGACGCACCGCAACAGGCGGGCAGCGGGGGCGTCCCCCAAATAGAAAGGAACGAGGGGGATGTAAGGAGATACTTAAAAACAAACAAAGCAGGGCAAGCAATACTGTCACGAGCAATAATTCTTTGAATTCACCGAATTCATAGAACTCATTGAATTTACAGCTGATTCGCTATCAGAAAATTCTCAGGAATAGAAAAATGATCGGCGATCAAGCATAGATTGTTTGTTGTTGAAATTGATTGTGTGACATTCATTGGTGCCTGATACTTACATACGACGTCTATCCATTAAGTACGCGAACTGAGGTCATAAAAACTTCAAAGTACTCTTAATTCGTTGCTATGTACTTATTTCATCCTCTTTTCCACTGTTCAAAGCACCCTTGGAAGTCCTCGGCAGTTGGGCTTTTTAGTTTTCTCGTCGTTTCTTTCTTTATTGTGTCCACATCTTCCCAGTGATGTTCATCACATTTTCGCATTTTGGGAATCGGAAAAAGTCGCAGCAGACTAGAACTGGCGAATAAGGAGGAACTATTAAAACTCACATGTGCAGATAGACAATGCCAGGTGGCACACAAGTCCCAAGTATTACAATTAAACTTGCCTTGGAAAAATAACATGGCATATCAAATCCAATCTAGAAATAATAAATACATCCTCAATTCTGCGGAAGCAAGTCCCGCAATTTTTTCAATTTACTGTAAAATTATTGTGTGGGTATTTTTTGTGATGTTATTAGTTAGGTTAGATTATTCGTCAGCCTAAGAACAGTGTAAGTAGTCCTCAGAGTTAAACATACTTAGACTGAATTTTGGAACTCCTGTCAATTATCGCTTTTTTACTTAAATTGATATATTATTTAAAAATTATTAATTTAGTATTTTCTTCTTTAGAACATTTTATTAAGTTAACCAAACAATATGCAGGATGTAAATTGTAGGTTCCATGCACCGCTGTTGGAGACTTTGGATTTTCATGGTCTTCTGTCCCTTCCGTATTTTCCATCAATTGAGTCCTTTCTAAATGTGTAGTTCCATCCGGTACTTAATCATTTTTGTCACAGTCATTCCACTCTACTGCATTGTGGTAATTTGGAAATAACTGGCAGATTAGGGTCGTGGTAGTCCTGTGAGCAGAGTTATTGGCAACTGGTTGGTTGGTGGTTTCTGAGCACAAATCCCGGTCGATAATGCCTTTTGACTACCTTATCTGAAAGGCAGCCTATGCGTTATTTATTATCCCTGGGAAATCGGATATTGGTACAGGAAATGAGGGATGGAGGCTCGCCATATTAATGCACTGTTCGTTTGTATGGATTTCTCTTTCCAAAAGGAATATATTAGGGCCGAGATTCACACTTAACTATCACTTGCGATGAATGCGAGTCGGTTACCCTTGAAAAAATTAGGACATCGTTGTGCTCGAATATGGATGCCCTTCGATCGCGAAGTCAATCTATTGATTGTAATTGAGAGAAAGAAGCAGTTCGTGGGTCTCCACATCGCATCCCAATTATTTTCAGACTATTAACAGGTCGACCGTCGCTAAGCAGTCGGGGAAACTTGCGACAGTTGCCCTGTTTTCGCGAGGTCCAATTTATGCACGGTCGATTTTTCAAACCTTGTGGTCCGTGTCACCTCAAGGCGAAATTGATGATGCTCTCCGCGAAATTAACGAGGGTATAAATGTCTTTGTTGGTTGGACTCGAGGAAATGACTGCGTTCTTATCTCCTGCGAGACCAAAAGCATCACAGTCGGTGGCCACGAGATGATTTATAACATTCATCTCGTTAATGTTCCCAATGTCATGGTTAACTGCAGACCCTTATAACGATGCTCAAACTACTCCGCTCGCGATCTGGAGATTGCTATGACATCTCATTACTTATGGAAGAAACACGCCGGAAATTCCGAATAAAATCAACTTCTTAAGTAACCAGCGGCCAGTTATGACAAATTAAATTTAATGGTAATCTTCTCACTTGTGGTGCAAGGAAAAATATCTTTCTATCTTGTTTTTCTTCCTATTTCCTAGTCTACAACGAGAAAAATGACCATTAAAATGCAATATTTGTCGTAGACGTAAATGTTTAAGTTTTTCATAATTATCTGCGGGTTCATTGTCACTTACCACGAGAAACTTCAGTGACTCTGTGGCAACGGAAACATTTTGGGAGTGCTGTTCTCTTTAATGTTTTAAAGTGAAAAAATTCTTCTTCAAAGCTCTTTTGTACATTTTTGGCAAGAGTACTCGTGTTTAATAAGGAATGATGTCCTGGCGCTATGCAAAATTAAAAATTTTTTACTATCATGCCTTTCGTATGTACACACTAAGTACAAAAAATTAACTCGAACAAATCTAGTAAATGGGATCGAGAGCTCTGGAATAGGGACGTTAAAGAAAATGTTATGCTTTCATTTCGAAAGCGAAGCGCTGCAGTTGTTCCGTTGTTGTCACAATTTTGTTTTCTATATTTTACTTATCTACAATTTCATTTTTAATTCCCTCGTCCTGATTCAGGTGCTTCGTACCGCCTGTGGTTCTCGTACTTGTAATCCCATTTCGTGTTCATTCATATCTCACAATTTGTGAAGATGTATATCTTCTCTGCACCGTATTTAACTCTTGTATATTGTTGTACCACTTCTCACGACCACTTTTTTGTTTTCACGATTTCGTTTTAATTATCTTTTCCATTGTCCGTCGCCGTCAAATGAGATATAATGAGAATTTGTGCTGTTGCTCTTTCCTTCATGGGTGTGCATGAGGGACATGCGTTTTTTCCTTTGTGTCTATAATGAGCAGCTCTCATCGCTTGCTCCCCGTATTAGTGGGGCATTCCAGCACCGGGATGTTGTCGTGCATGATACCGGAGTCTTCCTTCCCCTGGACCCGTAAAAGATTTTGCAAATAGTTTTCTTCCATCGGCTGTGAATAATGAGAAATTGCAAGTACAGGTGTACATATACATACATACATTGCAAGCCTGTATAGATATGGGTAATTATTAGTTTTTCTCGCATTTTTATTTTATTCAATTTTGGTGCTAGGAAAGTATTGGTGCATTATTTCCAATTATCGGTTGTAATATATCGATAAATATTTTAATTATAATAGTTGAATAGACGAAAGAATAATTTAAGATAGAATGAGCATGCATTTTCCCTACATTCGTCTTTTATTATATTAGGGTTAATAACGAATTATTATGGAGTTAGTTACTTATATTCTTTTTTCCGACGAAATAGAGTACTTAGTATATAAAATATTCCATAAGGGTGACTGACTAAAGGTATTTAGAAAATAGTTACGGATTGGATTAAAAATTCGAAGGCAGCCGAACTGATCGCTTCAATTATGTACTAAACTCCATTAAAACTATTAAAGTAATTACCTTTTATCGCGATATTTATAAAAATATTTTCTACTAATCACGCCTTAATAATTATGTCTGGAAAGTTGATTACGTATATAACTTCTTACATTTCGAAAATGAAAAAAAATCAATGGATATCTGTAGATATTTGCTTTTGATTTAAACATAATTTTATGCTAAAGAATATTTTCGGACTCTGAATTTTGGTTCAGTTTCTTCTGTCAATGTTTCGCCTCCTATTCCGGGCGTATTAAGGAGATTCCTAATGATCATCCCAACATTGGAAGCGAAACGTTCGTGTGCAAAATTAATCTACAAAGATGAGGTGAAAACATTCTATGGTAATCTGTAGGCATATTTTTGGAATAAATGTAGCGGGTATATGAATAGTCTTCTTCATTACTTGTCCTGGGCTGTAAGTAATTCTCCCTCTAAGGTCCTCGCTTTTCTGCTGCTTTGTGAGGTGAGGGTGTTTCAATTGGCCTCCTTCCCCTTCCCTCTTTCCCACCCCCTCCCTATCTCCCGAAAGCCTCCCTGCCCGCTCCCACCCCCCGTGGAGGTCAGGTGCCCCCACCATTGCATAAGCCCTCCTCCCGAAACAAAGAATCCTTGAATCAAACGGTTCCAGAATAAAACTCTTTTAATATTTCCATCCTAATGTAGTCCGAGGATTCTAATCAGTTGTGTGTAGTAAAATAATGGCCTAAAATTTTGTGACAAGATCAAATTTTGACTAAAATATTTTTGGAAAAAATTAAGGGACTAACTTGATGTCCTTCCATTGCTCCAATTCGAAAATCGGGTCGCCATCCTCTTTATTTCGTCCCTCTCTCGAATCAATGTTTTCTGGGATGGGTCCCGAACGCCTACAGCATAATCGATTTCTGGGCAAGGTATTGACTCAAAAGTAGTTCCTAGCCACTGTTTGGTGAGTCAGAGCGAGTCACCAGTGAATCGCCACGCCATGGATTAGGATTATACAAGCTCGCTTTGCTGAGGAGGAGGGGATCCGAGGTGCATTATGGGAGACAATATGTACATGCAGGTAATGCAGGGATATTATTTCCAATGAATTTCTATTTTCACGTTTTTCAAGGTTTTCATACGCATATGCATGCTCACACTTAAATTGCATGCATTACTCTGCCGGAAATACGAAGGTCGTATTGTGAGGTATGTTTGTAGGTGACTCGGGAAAAATGAAGTTTATTTTAGTCCTGCCCAATTCATTGAGGCGTTATCGCCAGCCTAACTAAATAGACATTTAAACGAGACTGCAACCGACGTGGCGGGGGGGGGGGGTTAGTGTGTACAGAAGAACGACACTGTGAGTTTGTTTACGGTGTTTCTGTGTGTGATATGTGTTGAGCGTCCTCTAGTTTTCATCTATTATGCGATATATGAAGTGAATCTTCAACCTGACGATCTGTCCGTCGATTTGTCAAACTTATTTGTGAGTGTTGTTTCTTTGTTTAGTTAAGTTTTGAACAAGAGTAGGTTAGAGTATATGTATAAAACTTAGACAGCAACACACAACACGAGAACGCATAAAAGGAACACTCACACGTAATATCTTGATAATTTCGACGAACTCGAACTCCGTCTTCTTCGGAAGATAAGTTAGGACTGAGCTGAGCTCAGTCCAAACTTATCTTCCGAAGAAGCTCCATATCAGAGTTTTTACGAGTCTTGTATTAACCTCCCTACTCAACGTCCCCGTCATCAACTCCCTCCTCCTTGAGAAAGCCTCCTTGCCTAGCCCAATTTTTCTCCTTACGTCCCTACTACTTTGACCGGATTGGTACAAAACACTTCCGAGATACGTAAACTGTTCTACCTGCTCAATTTTTTCCGCTCCTATTTTAATGTTTAGCATAGCCTTTTTCTTTCTGGAAAATCGCATAACCTTTATTTCATTAATATTGATTCTCATCCCATATTTATCGCACTGAACCTCCAATTCACTCAGCAATGCTTGCAACCTCTTGGCTGACTGAGCAAACTAATGCTTGGTCATCAGCAAACCTAACCGATTTTACAATTTTCCCCTCCGACTTTCATTCCTACCTCCAGTTCTTCCCATGCCTCTTTAATCATTTCCTCCACATATACGTTGAACAGCACCGGTGACAATGGGCAACCCTGCCTTACACCTCTTCCTAACACTGCCCATCCGGACTCTCCGTTCCCCACTCGCACCTGAGCAGTCTGAGACATGTACAGGTTGCGGATCAGTCTCCTGTCCCTCCAATCCATTCCTATTTTCTGCAATACACGCATTAATTTTTCCCAATTCACTCTATCAAACGCTTTTTCGAAATCTACAAAACAGGCAAAAACGTCCTGATTGTATTCTATATTCCTCTCGATTAGTGATCTCATTACTGCAATGGCATCACGCGTACCTCTTCCTTTCCTAAACCCAAACTGATCCTCCCCTAAGTAATCATTTTCCTTACTCTCTATCCTTTTGTTGATGATCCTGAGAATAACTTTAGCTGCGTGGGATATCAAACTTATTGTCCTGTAATCCTCACATGACGTAGACTTTGCCTTTTTTGGAATAGGAACTAACACCGATCTCACAAAATCTTCCGGCCAGATTCCTTCCTCATAGATACTACGAATCAGTCCATATATGGCCTTCTTCCCACCTTTTCCTAACCATTTCAACATTTCTACAGGAATGTTGTCCACCCCTACGGCCTTATTTGCTTTCATCTCCTTTAATGCCCTTTCTATTTCATCGTCGAGTATGCCTGGACCTAAGCTATCTTCTTCTACGTCATGTTCCTTTTCTATGTCTAACCTTGTCGGCCTAAGTTCTCTACCGTACAGTGTTTCTATATATTCCTTCCATCTCTCTTGGATTTTTTCTGTTCAATTATTATCTTACCCCACTTATCTTTAACTGTTAGCACAGATCTTGTCTTCTTACTTCCCGATAATAACTAAACCTTGATGTATAGCGCACCAATTTCACCCTTCCTCTGTAAACTTTCCATATCCTCGCATGGCGTTTTCCACCATTCTTCTTTTGCTTTATTTGTGGCCCTTCTCAAATTATTGTTTAACTCTTTGTACTTCATTTTGCCTACATATATAAATATATATATATGTATATATTATTAAGTAATTACCGGTTAAGGTAGGTTTTGGGATGAACACAGCTATCAAATAAATATTTTGCAACTCCAGACAAAACCCAATCCAGCAACCTACTCTACATCAGGTCCCTCTTCACCTCTGTGTACTTCTTTCCTCCCTTCATCCCGTCCAACATCCCTATCCTGTTCCTGCCCTTTCCTCGTTTGCCTAACATTCTTCCCTCTATTACCTTCATCAACATCCTTCATCATGTATGTTCCATTTCTATATTTTTTTGTGTTTGATTTTGCAGTCCAACTGCTATCCAAATATATAACCATAAACACAGTAATATATATACTATATATTTATATATAAATAGGGACCAATTATTATCTAAGGACTGTTTTTTTCGTTCGTTGAACATTCGCAGAGTTTTTCATTAAATGGAGCTACAGTAAGCGCTGGCAAGACGCCGCAATGTCATACCTCGCCATGTGTCCGGGGTGTCAACAGGTGTGGGCAAAGAAATCTTCTCGAGGTGTCGTTCATTGGGGAAAGTGTTCATGCTCTGAGTCATCGTGACTATAACCGATCGCCATTGTGCCTCCTGATCAAGTAACAACAGAGGGGCGCGGGTCCCGAAAAGCATTGTTCATATCAAATTTTACAATCCACCCTGGAAGCCACCGCGGGAGTTTGTGGCAGGGGCGATTCAACACAAGTTATCGCAGCATCAGAAAAAGCTTCTTTTTAAGTTACAAAAAACATAAACAGCGATTCGAATAATGTAGATCATGATAGCTACGGCTACATGAACTACGGCATGTAAGTTACTTATACTTCTCTACTCATACGAAATGTACTGTTAGTAACCAAAAGGACGATAACTAAGGCTAGCGAGGTAATGGCAACATTATAGACTACTTAGAATGAATAAAGAGATGTGGTTCGTCTTCCCCTTATGTTGTAAATTGCGGTTATTCTAATCCCAAATTGTGCGATAGAGAAATTACATGTTAAAGCTGATCTACACTTGATCTCTCTAATTTTACTTTAATGATCTCTGCTGTCTTTAAATGATGTCTCAAATAATCCATTTTCTACGTGATCACTAAAGATAATTTCTTCCTGCTTGATGTTTATATTATATTCTATGTGTACACAAATTCCCCGCGATCCACCGGAAAGGTGTTTGGCATGGGGTGTGATTGAAATGGTAAGGGATGAGGGAGAAGAAGATTGGTAAAGGGGTGTGGGAAAAGGAAAAACATCTTCATAAAATAACTGAAAACGACGTGCAGATGGATTATCAGAGGGAGAAGCCACATCAATGTCCACACATATTTACGTATTGCCGCCAGATTTGGTTTTTAACAAGCGTTAATTGGGCGAAGGTCTGATTAAAAGACGTTATCAAATTTTATTATTGAACATCGGCAGTAGCTCTTACATAGTAAATGATTGTGCCATTTTTTACTAAATATGCAAATCTAGCCGTGTCCTTTTACAAAACAAATTGTTTTCACTATTAAATTCGTTACATAGATGTGGGATCGTATAGTCATCACTTCTTTGGTTTGGAAGTGAGGAAGTTCTATAAATCATACTGCTGAATACAGTGAAGGAGCACGTTTCCCTTCCGTCGTCGTCAAGTCTGCTATACATCGTCTAAATCCTAGATGTGAGTCCCCTGGAGGACGTATGCTGTGACTTGAGATGGTGGTTTTGAGTGGATAATTTTATTGGCAGCCATAGTTGGCTTATGTTGTGGTTTTGAGCATTGGCTTGTTGTATGGCTGTAAGAAAGGAGCGCTTGGTGGGTCTCGAGCTGTTTCCTCCCTCAATTCAAACTCTCCCTCTCTGTTATTCATCCTACGCAGTGTGACTGGATTTCCTTCGCCGCCAAGTTCACTCTTTTCATTTTCATACATTCCTAGACGAGCGTGTCATGCTCTCACTATCAGTCTGAGGAGACGGACTTTGAAAAGTATTTTGATTAATGGCAAGTGTCTTCAATTGTTTGCGATTAATTGGCCGTGCGCATTTTGGGAGTTTTTTTTGGAAACTGTCGTATGAGGTACGATGTCACTGCAAGACGATTGCGTTTTCAGCCGCAGGTGCAAAAGCGTCTTTACGCGTGAGGGAGATTCGGTAATGGGATGTTGAAGACTGTAATATAGGGGGGAATGTTAGGTAAACGAGGAAAGGGAAGGAACAGGATAGGGATATTGGACGCGATGAAGGGAGGAAGGAAGTACACAGAGATAGAGAGGGACCTGACGTAGAGTACGTTGCTGAATTGTATTTTGTTTGGAGTCAGAAAATGTTTATTTGATAGTTGTATCCATCCATAAACGTACCTTAACCGGCAGATTACCTTTAATAATAACAAATTCTCGCGATTAACTTCTCCTTTTCAGCGTTAAATTACGTAATTTCCTAGATTTTACGACACAAAAATCATTATGGAGAATTATTTACGTTAGTAATATGATTTCCGAGGTATTTCCCGCATAAAAATAGGATTAATACATATCATAGGTGCATAATTTGATATAAATGTTTTCTTCAAGATTATCCGTGTTACTAAGAATCAATCTGAGCATCAAGTAAGAATTTGAATTCAGCGAATATCTCGATGGTAATCGTCATTTTGGTTTTTTTTGCCGTGGATGTTTGCCTGCGTCGATGGGCCGATATATCTCCATTTTAATCGTGATTGTAATAAACTTTTTCTAGTTTTATATTTTACTTTGTCGAGTGGGCAACAGGTGTAAGTTGTCCAATCGTTGTTTGAATCGATAATCCGAGCCGTACGCTGCACACATTCCCGAAAGACGTGGTCACCGTCAGTTGGTCCCAAAGGTTTTCTAAATTTTAATAAGGAAAGAGGTTATCCTTTCGTGGTTTAACGAAATTTCTTGTAGCTACTTAGCATTGTGTACAAAGATTTTGAGAATTTTCTAGGAAAAAAAAACAGGATTTTTACTCTAAGCCCGGAGAAATAAAAAAGGCAAATGAGCAGATGCTGCACTGTTATGACAAAGGCATTCATTCCTTTCATAATTTTTGTCATTCATTTATTTTCTTTCTCAATTAGTGGGTTATCCCTCGCCAATAAAAAGCACCTCCACATAAAACTTTTATTTTTCACCACGCACGGGGAATGAAAGTTTTTTCGAACGATTTCAGATATTCATTAAGGGTTAAAAACAACTCTGGACCCTATTTTCGTGATTCGTGGCGTAAGGTGCAAATTTCATAACCAAAGTACTTTTTAATATTTTCTACATTTTTCTATATGAGGGATGTGAATAATAGAAATGGCGAAAAATACGTTTCAGTTTTATGAAACTGATTGTGTCTTAGTAATTAATCAATTAAGGAAACTAAAGCTTTGTAATGAACCAAGAAAGTAATCACCAAAGTCTGTTGTAGAACGTCCATATGCATTGCGAGTACGTCAATAGAATTACTTTTTAAAGAGTAAGTTTTCCAGTGATATATTTTTGCTAATCTGAAACCTACGAGGTTCCAAACGTGACGAGAAATGATTATATTCGTGGTGAAACGCCCTTTCAAAAAGCTAGAGTATCCCAAGTTTTGTCAGTCCTGGGTACAGAGCAAAGATTACATCAATCCTTCGACCTGAAGACGCCGGATGAAACTTCGGCGAAACTGTTGTCGGCTTCAAACAACAACGCGATGAAAACCCGGGCATGCAGAATTCTTCAGACTACATCAATGTTTGTCACCAACTCGAAGGAATACCGCTTTGCATCTTGTTCTGAATATCTTGAGCGACCGCCACCGACCGAGTTGGCCGAACCAGCGTCCGCGGGACTGCGAATCAGAAGGTGACTCCAGAGTCTTTCGTGAGCACCCGTGCCGGCCGGCGTAAGTGCGTTGAAACCGAGGTTGGTCGTTTTCACGCTTGTCGACGTCGAAGCTCTCCTCGTGTGCCCACTCGCGGTATGTTAAATTCATGCATCCAGGGTGGTTAGGGGGAAAAGTTCATCTCCATTGCCATCTTATGATCAAGAATGATATTCGTACTCATTAGTGAGTAGACATACAACCTTTTGTTGATTTTTTTCCTTCAGTTCGCTGAGGAGGGCTTCATTGTAGCCGAAATACGAGTATCCGTTGCACAATCTTGTCGTTCCCTATTTATTGCCAACTGTGGTCAATTTGAGTATTATTCTCCCAGTAGTTAGGCCACCTTTTTGAATGTGGGAGTGAGTGTTCTCCTGAGTGCTCGTGAGTGTGTGTCTGCTCTTTCTTTGTTCCTGTCGCGGAATTTATTCCCGTGAACAGTCACGGATAGTGTATATCTGTTCATAAACTCAGGTGTCCTCAACAGAGTCCCTTGAACTCTGTCAATAATCCCATTTGGGTTGAGGTTGTCTGTCTGTCGTTGGTCTCTGGCGAGGAAGTAACATTCCCGCAAACTGCTGCAGGAAGGTCTTCTGGTTGAGAGGCTGTGGTCGGTCACTGACGTAAATTTTCTTTTCCCACGCACCATCACAACAAATTTTGGTTTCTTTGAGGGACGAGTAGTGCTAACTTATTACGGCTGTAGGAGTTTTTATTTATTAATTAGTCATTGGGTGAAATAAAGTACCAAAATTACACAGGTCATATTGTAAAAACAATGTTTTTTGATTCCTTAAAATTTGGATACGGAATGTCACCGGATTCAACGAGTCTTGTCCGCGTGAATAATAATACTACTTGTCAAAACTGATTGTGGTTTTTGACCGAAGTTTATGATGGAAACATTTCATTTTGTCATATTGCGCCATGCTATGTCCAGTGCTTTTGTTTATTATCCAAGACAATCCAAGCGTGTATGACGGAAGTGTTATTTCTGTCGCCCCGATCCCATATATTTTCACTAAACTAAATCTGTTTGTAAACTTTCGTTACTCATGACATTTGAAGAAAGGTTTATTGTAGTTGGGTGTCTTGTTATGTCTAGTAGGGTAAGAGTAAAAAATTTAGCGATATTTCGTCTGCCTTTCCCAAACCTAACTTTTCGGTAGACTTTCAATTATGTATGTAACAATAATAATACGATATTTTTCCAGAAGACAAACGTGCGAGGGTAGGCTGAAAACTAATGCACACATACTTGTAGACCACAAAGAAAATGACTTTCAGAAGCACTCCTGGTGGCATGTGGAAGTAACATTCGCCCTCAACACGCATGCGCAGGTTTGAAGTCGTTACATTCATCAAGTTTCATGAGAAGCGGAAGTGTGGAGACGTGTTCTAGTGCTATGCCATTGCGAGCTACATGAATGTTAAACACATTACGATGAAAAAGTTTTGCTCGATGTCCATTGAATTAAAAGTTCTTGGACACTTTCGTCCTCTCCCAATGAAATGATCGCGATTAATGAATGATCGTCATTGGTTTGTTGGGATCAAAGTATTTCCGTTCGGGAAGTTACTGTTCATCGCCGGATCTTGAACAGGCTTGAATGGCGGATGCCTAAATGCTCTTCGGATAACCCCGCCGGGCATAGGAAGGAAACTCTCGTGTGAGAGCGCCAGCAATTGGTGAAACTAGATTGGCCCAACTGCGCGTGTGTTGATTCCCTTCCGGTGTATTGTCGAGTGGCGATTGATTCTCTCCTTCAAAACATCCGCCCCCTTTTCCCCATTCCTCCCCACGCCCGTGAGAAGCTGGACTGCTGCTCCCACCCGCTTTCTCTTTTCTTCCCTCCGTTTACACCTTTCGAAGGATTTGTATATTATTTTAGATCTTCTCGCCTTTGTTATTTTGGATGCTTCGGCAATTAGGGCGGTAAATTCGTCGTTCACACGATAAAAATGTTTCAAGGAAGGACTGAGAAAAGCGGTCGTGTGTGCACAGATAAATATGGGTGTCTGCCTGCGTATTTTAATTGATTTTAGATAATCCAATCATTCCATTGGTGAAAGCCTGGGATTTAGGCTAGAGTTTTGAGCAACATTTTGTAAAAGGGCACATAGTTCTAAGCTATTGTGTTTAATGAAACGGGAGCATCCGTTCTAAAAACACTCCTATGCGTGAATGAACAGAGCCATCTTGTGCAGCACCGTATGTTAACCGATTGTGTCCACAAAAAAAATTAAATTCCAATTTGGTTGGATTGGAAAATTAGATTCCTTCAGACCTGCGAAATACCCGTCTACTTTGGCTGTTAGTTATTTGTTTGAAGAGAATCTCCGTCCACCGAGGAAAAGATTGAGCTTAAGAAAGATGAAAATCTGATTGAGCCAAATCAGTTGAAAAAGGCGAGTGTGGCAGCAATTCGCATGTTAGTTCACGTATTATTGCCATGGCAAAGACACTTGTGTATGGGCGTGCATTGTCTTGATGAAAGATGACTGTCTTCCTAGCCGAACTTGGCTTTTTTCGTGTATCTTTTGCTGTAGTTGGTCCAGGAGGTTTGCGTAGTATTGTCCAGTAATTGTTTGACCAGTGAGAAGATAATCTATCAGCAGAATATCTTTCGTATCCCAGAAAACTGAAGTCATCACCTTTCCGGCCGACCGTATTGACTTTACTTTCTTTGGTGGTGGTGAATCGACATTTTTCCTCTGCTTTGGCTGCCCTTTTGTCTCTGGGGTACAGGAGTTGACTGAAGTTTCACCTGCGGTCACAAATCGGCGCAGAAAATCTTGTTGGTTTCTCTTAAAACGGAACAAACATGGCTCGGAAATTTCCATTCTGATGCGTTTGTGATCCCGCAACAAAAATCGCGGCACCCATCTGACAGATAACTTTCTCATATCCAATTTCACTGTTAACATTTGATTTGCTCATTCAGATGACATCCCTTCAGCTTCAGTGACTTCTCGCTCTTACAGTCTGCGATCCTCCTACCATTGAATGCACATTTGGAATAATTTCTGGGGTAGTAGCGCCACTACTGGATAATCATCCAAGATGTCACGACCAAAATTTAACTCGTTTCGTCCACTTGGCAGTAGTTGAATATGAAAGAGCAGAGTCCTCCAGAGTGTTCTCAAAGTCAGCATGGTTCTCCTTTACGAAGTATTTAATCACAGCTGGAATATCAATTTTTTCCATCTTCAAAAATCACTAAACGGGAGCAGCAACAGAAAGTCGACCGCATCACAGATCTCTTCCCGGAATACTAACGCGTTACGTGTCTACTCATAAAGGATTTCCTATTACTACGCGGGTCCAGATAATAACTGGGATACAGCCGATAACATTCTCAGTAGAGGGAAGAAAAATCAAGTCATGGATGAGGTAGATGGAAGAGGCTACTCTAGGATATGTAACTTCGTCTCAAACTGAGAAATGGAGCAGGAACAGGAAGTTTATAAGAGCGTATTTCCTGGAGAAATGGGAAGGGGAAACATTAGAAAAGGGGAAAACAACCAAACAATTCCTATCTAGCTTGAAGGAAAGAATGAAGATCAACTTTAAAACTTACAAAGAAATTGTGCAAATTTTAACAGGACACGGGACACTCGGCAATACACAAGGAGTCCTTTATTGCCCAATTTATGTCGACGAAAGACGCGAACTGGAAGCTATCCTTAGATATATGCATAACGTCAAACAAATTGAGAATCATCTGCACAAGAGACCAATTAGGAAAATGTTGGGAGATTTATCAACAACAATAAAATATGAAGTGGGAACGGAGGAGAACGACGGAAAGGAAGGGAATTCAACTCTAATTCTGTAAAAATTAACGAAATTGTTATGGGGGTTTAAAAATAAGGCACCCAAAAAAATGAAATAATAAACTACCCGATTCTAATTGAACGGGACAAATTATTAATTATTATTATTATTATTACTACGCGGGAAAGTCACTGTGCTGGCGCTAACATCTGGTGGTGATTCGGAGAACCTTAATAACTACCCTAGTAGTATCCTCATTTACGCTCAAAAGTCAGTCATAAATCACGACGGCCTTCTGCCAGTGTCTTCCTCGAGGTTTCGCGGGCCCTTTGTGGCCGGCCCTTCGTTGTTTGTTCGTCGTTTAGGGTTGGTCCCGGGGTGGCAATAATTTCCCCACTCCCGTTTCGGAGACCCGGGCATTGGAGTCCGATTGGACGGGTCACGAGGGAATCCAGAGGAGTTCCAGTGGTCGAGCATTCCGTGCCTTGCGGAGAGAGCGGAGTATGGTTGGATACTGCGTGTTCCGGGGCGCTGGAGTTTGAATGTGCGGCGGCGGAGAAGTTGGGAACATCTGGCTCGCCTGTTGGTGGTGCGGAGTGCGTGCGTGCGAGTGTGAGCGAATGGGGGCGAGGGGGTGGCAGACGGCGGGTCGTCTCCCCCCACCCCTTTCCAGAATCCAAAGAGGAGGCCTGTCGTGGAGTGAGTGATTTTAAGGTACATTGTGTCTACGTGCGAAATTCTCCTGGGAAGGGTGGGATATCCAAAACTATAAGGTTTGCTTACTCATGACCTGATAAACGGTCATCGGACGTTACTTCTCCGATCAGGGTGGGAGCCTTGCTTTCACTTCACGCTTCCACGAGAGAGGCGGATCACAAGTTTGTCGCAGTATAACGCTAATATCACGCATTCTTCAGCCAACCCATGGGTCGCGGATTTCATTCCCACTCAGATGGGTTTTTCTCCATATAGGGGTTGGGTGTTTGCAAAGGATATCACATATGTATTTTTGACGTTTCAACGGCGCGACCGTCGTCACTTTGATGACGACGGTCATGCCGTGGAAACGTCAAAACTGCATGTGTGGGTGTCCTTTCTTTGTGTTTCTATGTTTTAAAAATCTATAACTGTGTTGATCTATAAATATATATATATATATATATATATGTGTGTGTGTGTGTGTGTGTGTGTTGTATTCATTAATTCACATGTAATAGATATAAGAAAAAGAAAGGGATAGGAACGTATATAAAGGACGAACACAGGAGAGGTGAGGAAGGTGGAATCGAGCAGACTACAAGTGTAAATATATTTCCTTGACCGGGATTTGTACCACTGATTTCTCGACTTACCTAGGAGGCAACTACTATGCCGAAAGAATCTGAGGTTGCAATCAAGGAAACAGTTCATCGAAGCGTTCGTATGGAGCATGGCACTCGACAGATCTGAGACATGGAACATCGGTCAAGAAGCTTTGTTATTTCACGTTAGTTAGACCCCATTTTGAGTGTACTGCAGGTGTATGGGATCCTCATGCGGTAGGTTTAGTTTTGGAACTAGATCGAGTGCAGCAACGCATAGCAACTAGGTTTGTGAAAAGCTATTATGAACAAGGTACCAGTGTCACGACACTTATTTGAAGAATTAGGATGGGAGCCATTAGTTAACCATAGGCTTAAATACAGGTTAAATTTACTGCGATAATTTGAGGATGGTTACATATCTAAGGATGTTAAGGACGTATTACAGGCCCCGACGTACTGTGGTAGATCAGATCAACAACGTAAAATCAAGGAGAATTATTGCACAACGGATAGATTAAAAATGTTTTTTCCTCGTACGATTAGAGATCAAAATAAATATGACAGCAATCGCATAGGAGATAATTAAAATTGGCAGTGTATATATTTGTCAATATCCTGCATGTTATTCTTCTTATTTTAGTAGACCCATCTTTTTAATAGTTTTACGGCATGAGTTTTATATACGTGTCCTGTTATTGAATGTTGGTGCATGCAAGTACTTTCTTTCTTGTGATTAACATTTTTCCATTGCATGATGAAATTAATATTCGTGCAGAGTCAATATGCTTGGGGTTCTGCATGCATGTTCGGTGACCCTAGACCCCCTGCCACACGCCTTTGTGGCGGCTTGCGGATGATTACGTAGATAGATGGATGATAGAAAAGTGGATCAGCGAAGATGAGAAGTCTTTGAAACATGGAGCTGGAGAGGAGAATGCTGACGATGGGAGGCAGTAAACCTTGGTGACTCAGGCGGAGGCCCGCCGGACCTGCCCCTCGCCGTTCCATATTGCGAACGGCGGCCGCAGACGGGGCCCCGCCCGCGGAAGGCCTTCAAAATCGACCCGGATTACGCAACCCACGGCCACCGCCCGTCGTCCGTTCCCTGCCCCCTCTCGACCCTTGCCCCCTGTGGACCCCTCGCCCCCTCCCCCCACCGGCCCACACCCGAGACGTCATCGCAGATGCGGTGAGCAGGACGAGAAACGGACGGTTGCGAGAGTGACGGAGGGGAAATCATTAAAGTGGAGCTCCAGAATTGGCCTGTATGATCGACGGCTGGTTTAAAATCGAAAGCAGATGTATTTTCAAAATTTGTTTAATAAACCTAATATTACCACGATATTTTGTATCGAAAATCAAGTTGAATTGATGGATTGAGGGCAAAGAAACAGCGAGTAGAGTGGACAGGTTTAACCTGTCGTTCTGGTCTGTTTTTTAAGATTATTTTACCGTAAGTGTATCTGTGGAATTAATCACTCAGGAGAAAATAAATTGATAAGTTGCCCTACAATGTTGCCATTAATGTACATATGCTTCATATTAATCACTTATTGACACTCATCACGCACGCTTAAAGAATATTAGTTAACAATTTATCACAGCATTCAAATTTGTTTTCACCTGAGTTACTTTGGATTTAAAAGTATAATATAGTATAATAGTATTGTACAATAGCTTCTCGTCTCCATGCCCTGTATTTGTATCGAATGCAAAAAGCTGCACGCGGGGTATATCGATCGGGGTGGAGGACTTCTCCTCCTGGGGACTCCCCTTGGGTCATTTAACGAAGTATCTAATCACTGCACCAATCTCAATTTTTATCTCCTTCACAAAATCACTACTGTTGAAAGTAAACCACAATATTTTTCTCTTTTTAATCATTGACTATAATCACGAATTATCAACAAAATGTAAGTTACTTTGCGAAAGTTATAACTTCGGTGGCAATAAACGTTTTACTTTAATTTACTGTGGGTGTGGAGTTAGGAATACCGTCAAAGTTGAATGATAATATCACTGGCGGAGGGTAAGGTTCTACGGCTACCGTACAACTATTTTGCACGTTTGGATAAATTGGTTTCCGCTAAAAGTGATCTCGGTTTTTCTCTGATAAACATCAATTTCATGACAATATTTTTTTTAATCGCGATTGCATTGCACTCGTTCTAGTTTTGTATGACCAAAGTAATGTTTGTGTGGACGTAACATGATTGCGATTGTGCATATATGGATGGTGACCTAATAGCCCCGCCAAAGGCCCTTGCGGCGGTTTGTGGAGTATTGTGTAGAAGATGTATGGTAATTTTGTTGCCACCGACTACCTGACATATCCTGCTAGTTCAATTTTTTTCCTTTCTTCAGTTTGTACGCTTTGTCTTCCGTAATGGGCAAACAAAATTACACGATTTACCGAAACGAGGATATTTTGGAAATAGCTTACGTCTAAGCCAGGACTCAGCAGGCAAATGCTCGAGGGAAGTTGTGGGGTGTTCGCTGGTGCGGCCGTCGGCGCCCCGCTGAGGTGACGTCGGAGTGTTTCGGAGGTTTTTGCATCGTACGGCGAATGCGGGTCGTTTGCAAGAGACGTCTGAAAATTGTTTCAAGTGCCCTCAGCGCCTTTCTCATAATTCCCGCAGGTTTAACGTCTAAGGAGGTCATTAGTGGCCTTTATTGCGTAAGCAGGAGTCAGAAGAATTAGGTCGGGAGTCTCTTGAGATGGGAAGAGAGCAAAGGAGGTTTAGACTTTTAGAAAGGTTCAGAATAAACGAATATAACAATGACGCTAAAGGGGTTATTATGGTCCCCAACTATTTAGGTGGATCGTACCACAAAGATGAGGGAGATAGGCTACAGTACAGATATATACAAATATTTGATCTTTCCCCGAATTATAATAGTAAGAAACCAAAGTCATAGAAATATTAAATACATTCGATTTATAGGTCAGGAGAAGATTGCATAGACACAAGGTATATTTGTAGCTGCATGCGCTTTGGGCAAGTTAGTTGCTAGTATTTGTATTTAGATACTGGTAAGTTATAAAGATTTTCGTATGAATACACGTTTACGCCTCTGTGGGTGTGAATTTGTTCTGCTTTCATGTGTTTTTATTCTCTTTTACGGGCGCTGACCTAACACCCCCCGCCACACGCCCTTTGCGGCGACTTGTATCATTTAGACGTAGATGTAGAAGTAGGGGAATGAACGGGTGTTGTCGTGAGTGATGTTTGGGGGTAAGAGAGGCGGTTGTTAAGGGAAAAGTCGCCGGAGAGATTTTAGGAATTAGGTTTCCATGCTGCGTTTGCTTGGGCGCTGGTGAAAAGGGTACCACTCTTTCAGGATACATGTACAAGTGAATAAAAAGGTCGGGTACGTTATGACTCGTATAGCAGTGGGGAATGAATTTATTAAAAAGTATGAGAAAGACGTGTAGGTCATCATGTGTAGATGTTGCATTTCGAAGATTGGTTTCAACTATAGCTCTCCCTTACTAAGTGATGACCCTAGCTCTTCCGTCCCTTACTTGGCCTACGTACTCGTGTTTGCCCCTGGGTCTTCGCTTATGTATTCCCTTCTGTAATACTATTTAACGCATTCACTCAGTCTCAAGGTGTGCCCCATTTCTGGTTCTTCTACTTTCGGCCCCCAGATCGTCTCTTCCTCCTCTGCACCTCCTTATCTTTATAATATCTTTTTCTATGCAGTCTTCAGTTTAGGTATCCAGCGCCAGGTTTCATGAGTACCAATTCTTCTCTGGTTTGTCCGATACTGCAGTGACTGTTTTCACGCATTGCTTCCGTGTTTATTATGTTGTGTGCATGTATAAGCGTTGTCTTTGCATGGAAAACACTCTATACGTAGCTTAAGCTTAGAGCTTATCCTCCTCTGTATACCCGTCGAGAAACATCTATCCCACTCCTTGCTGCTTCCGAGTTACATGAATGATTCCATGTGCTCTAATTTCTCTCCTTCAAACGCAACATCCTCGTTATTAACTCTACTTGTCGTACTGTATTATCCTAATGGAATATCGAGACAACCTAGAATTTCACTTTTTGTTGGCATACATATATATGTATATATATATATGTATGCCAATGAGTATATGAGTCTGACCTGAAGAAGGCCTCGGAGAAGGCCGAAAGCTCAAATCATCTACAGTGTGAGTGTCCTTTTACGTGTTATCTGTTTTATTCTGTGTTCTATTGTGCCGTCCAAAAGTTATATTGCTCTCGTGAGTACTTCCGCATCATATATATGTATGTGTATATATATATATATATAGCGCTAGCCAACAAAAACACAAGGAAGCACATACACATGACACTCACACGTATTCCAAATTATTGTTGCCAAATCACGTTCCTCCGGTGAAGGAAGGAACCACCTTGCTCTGGGTTCCTCCTTTCCCCGGTGGAAAGTTCTATGGCCACAGAAAATTTGGAATACGTTTGAGTGTCAGTTGCATTTGTTTCTCTGAGTTTTTATTGACTAGCAATATTGCGCTTCTCCGTTTAGATTATATATATAATCGAAACATATATATATATATATACATATATGTGTATATATATATACATATAACTTTTGGACGGCACAATAGAACACAGAATAAAATAGATAACACGTAAAAGAACACTCACAATAGATTATTTAGATTATTTGAGCTTCTATATATATATATATTTGAGCTGAGATATAAAAATATATAAAATATATACACCTATCTATATGTATATATTAAATAAACCTTTGCGGCGGGCAGCTTGTGGCGGTATTAATTAGGCGAATGTTTTTGCGCCTATGAGTGCAGGGAACCGTTCCAAGGGAGGATTATGTACGTATTGAGTGAGAGCCACGTCTCGTTCGCTACTCCCTTGGGGCTGGACGGGGACTGACGACAGTCCCAAACAAGAGCGAGTGGCGACAGCTGAAACAATCTTCGGGTGAACAACTGTTGACGCACTCGAATGTAATTGATTGCAGGAGTTTAATCGTCGAGCGAATCGATTGCAGCGGTGCGATTCGAATCGATTCTGTGTCTCGAATCGCTCGCGGCGATGGGGAGGGAGGGTGAGGGGTGATCATCTGGTTGAAAGGGGGTGGCCAGTGAGTCATCCGTCACCCCCCGAATATTACTGTGTCGCCGCTGAAATGAAAGGGGAGCCTCCCCCCCGGCCCCCAAACCCATCCCCCCGCCCCCAAACTCCCCTCCCTGCCCCCAGCCCCCACCTCCCTGCCTCTGACCGACGAATCCTCCCACCCCATCACAGGCGTCGCGACAGACGACCCTCGTGTTCAAGGGTGTCGCGGCGAGGGGATTGTATCAGCGAGTAATACCAGGGGGGGGGATTGTTTTATGCATGGCTTGCGCCTTATGGCAGAGCAGAGCAACAGTTAGCACGGTACCCTTCACGTAATTCGATGATTCTCTCCGTTCCTCCTTGCGCACAGTTCTTGGCGATTTTCAGATTCCATTACCGAACATCAATATATGTAAATTAAATAAAATTAAACGGACTTACGCGGGGTGTTTCGAGTATGTTGGTAGTATCGGCTAGTTACTCAACGGTAATTATTTCGATTGCATTCGACCACCTAACTATCTCCTAGGTGATACGTTGCATCAGTTGAAGTCTTATTTGAAATCTAAGTGGCTACATGATGCAAGAAATGTATGTAATTATGGAAAAACGCAAGCTGTAATGGTTGTTTGCTCATGAACGTTGGTTTCAACTTAGTACTGTTCTGTTTTGAGGGTGATGACCTAACACCCCCTGCCATACGCCCTTAGGGTGGCTTGCGAGTTGTTATGTAGATGCTTCGGGAGTTATTGTGTTTTATCATCATCACCAGTATTTCAGTCCTAGGATTGGTTTACTGCAGCCCTCCATTCTACTGAATTTAATGTCAATTCCCTCAGTCCCTGATAACTTCTCCGTTTTACGTCCTTCTTTACTTCTCCTATGTACTTGTCTCTCGGTCTTCCTCGAGGAATCTTCCATTATATTCCTAATCAATCCATTGGGCCTCAATATGTGTCCAATCCATAGATTTCTCCAAATATGGTCCTTTCCTCTTCCGCTCTTCTAAATACTTCCTCATGCCTCACTTTGTCTGTCCATTTCATCTTCATCATTCTCCTCCAGCACCATGTTTCAAAGGCTTCTATTCTTCGCTGGTCCACTTTTTCAATGCTCCAAGTCTCGGAACCATAGAGCGTTTGCGTTTATCGAGTAATATTGACAAGAAAGATACATCTACATTTTCGTGTTACCCCTGCGAGATGCCGTAAGGGCGTTGGGAGTTTTTCAGTGACCAGCTGTTAGTGAAATCAGTAATTAATGGCATTCCGGATGTTCAAATGGTCTTGCGGCGTGTGCGTATTTCCTCCTGTTGTGGCCTCGCAGTATCCGAGGGAAAAAAGATGTCTAAGTCGATCGATACAGGAGTCATCTTCTTCTTTTTCTCGTTATCCTTTCGCCCACCAATGTAGGTGTGTCGCTTGAATTGTTCCATCACTGACAGCGTTGGACTCGAATGATTTGTATTGATCTAAGTGATGCATGTGATCTCCTTGCCTCCATTTGCTCCCAACCTGGTCGATTCAATAATAATGCGATACTCTCCGTTTGTTCAGAACGATTCGTCACAAAGCTGGCGACTTTTCCCTTTTATCCTATTTTATTTCGAAGCGAATTTCTTCTTCGAAGGGTCATTAACACTCTATGTTTTCTATAGAACCTGAAAATAATTTGCATGTTTTCCTATATTCATAAATCGCCTCCGTGATAGACAGATGCCTATGCTTGCTGTACTATTTCAACCTCAGCTTCCGGCCCATCACAACGCCTCTTCTTCTCATTCTTCTTTCCTGATTTCCCGACTTTATACCTTCTTCCCCACGCCTTCAGCAACCTATTGCAGTCCATGCAAGTACGTACTCGGGTCTTCTTCGCGTGCTCCTTTTCCCGCGACTGCTCCTCCATTCCCATGCGTAGCACGCCTCCCATTTCTCCGTTGTTTTCCTCTTCGTGTCGATTCTATTTCCATCTCCCCTCCGCATTCCCGCGTCCAAGAGCTTCCCCCTCTGCGCTCGTCCTCTTTACTCAGAGACCTGGTTTCGGAACCACCCGGCGCTCTTCTCATTCTTAATCCGTTCACTGTTCTTTTCTTCACCTCTTTATGCTGTTTACTCTCCCCTCTTTCTTAATTTTTAAACATAGCGTCTTCCGTTATACGTTGGAGTACGCGTGCTGGGTTACTCGTGAACAACTATGTTTATTCACTGGCCTGTTGATTGAACAGTATTTGTTGCAAAAAAAACAGTATTTTTTTGTATAATAATTTGTATAAAATTATATTCGCTGGTGAATTTTTTGAAAGTTTTGTCTATATGTAAAAAGAACATTTTCTAATTTTCTGATGTCCTTGCACGAATGCTCTTTGGTTTCTCTTTATTAATGAAAGGATTGTGTAAGTATAATTAATTTTAAATGCGGGTACTGAGAGGTAGTGCAGCTAATATTTGTAATGGTATTGGAGAAAGTTTTGTGATTACGTTGGGCACAACAACACTCCTTATGGATGATGGCATTAATTGAGGAACCCATAATTTCTCTTTATTAATTTAAAAGATTAATTATTAATATTAAATGATTATCGTTACGGGTAATACCCGTCATATTCATGGATTATATTAATTGACTATTATTTCTTTCATCTTTTACGGATACACGACGTTTTTCCAGGTAGAAACTTACGTTTGGAAATGAAGGAGGAACCTAGTGACAAGACAAAGTTTTATTTTATGAATTTGAAAGGAATACTTAAAAATTATTTTTATATAGTTGGCGTTCAAATTAGAGGTATTTATCAATACGATACATAAGAGTTTCAATTCTGTCTTTGAAGAAATGTGCCGCGTAACATTTTAAACATATTATTAGACCAGCATGCAATTCTGCGTCACTCTCAAAGCGCTATTCTGCAGAGCCACGTCTAGCGAGAGATCCGTAATCGTAAATCAGTAATTTTTACGAATGTTTTCGTTGATTTTCACCGACAGTTCATCGTTCACGAAACTAGGCCGACCACTGCGGTCCTCATCGTGAACGTTGTGCTTATGAATTTCAATTGTCTTGCGGTTTTTTGCCAATAAAAACCTAATCACAGGTCTAACTTCACAACTCTTTGGATTTTCTAGCGCTCATTTTAACAGTTCTGAAAATAAGCAAATTAGAAAGACCACCGCCTACGCTTACTACCACAGTTGGATGCGTACTGAGTGTAGGGACGTTTAGACACCAAGATGGTGGCTCTAGTCCTACCCACCGCCACGCTAGCGCGAAATGTAAGTTACTTTCTTGACAGCCCTCGTTTTTTTGGAAAAAATAGGCATCCAAGGACAATTTGAGTCGAAGAGTGCGCAGTCACATCCGCACGAGTCGAGTGCTGCTTGAGTGTAAAAGTGCAAATGCACCAGCCTGGATGTGTTGTATTTTCAGGGAATGAGTAAAAATATGGGGACGTATTCGTACATTCTCGAGTGCCGCTTCATTTCTGCTGCGCAGGTCGTGCAACTCGAGTTCTCCAGTGGGGAGGAGGAGGGCGAAAGTTGTTGTTGAATTGGACTCTGCGGTTTCCGCTTCAGTTCCCTTGTCTCGAGCCTCCCCTTCCCCATGTGTGACTCGTGGCCTGGGAAGTGGGGGAGGAGGGCGGACGTGGTGGAAGGGGTGAACCCCTTGTCCCACCCAACCCCCTTCTCCCTCCCCCCTTATCACCTGCCCCTCGGCGTGGAATGGCGGGTGAAGGGAAATTAATTTGCAAATCTGACTGAAGAGGAGGCTTCCACCTCAGCCAACTGCTTTTAGCGCACCCTTTTCTTGCATTTGCAATTTAACTGTTAACCCTACTCTCTCCGAAGGGCTGAAACTTTAATGACACGGTCTATGATTCAGTAGAGATAATTATATTGGTCTTTAGAAGAGATGGTGCTGTTATTTCACCTTTTATGTGCGAGGGTAGGCTAAAAACTAATGCACACATGCTTGTAGACCGCAAACAAAATCCCTCTTCCAAAAATTCTCCATAGTTCCGCTTCTCAAAGTACACTGGATGAATGTAACGACCTCAAACATGCTCATGCGTGTTGAGGGGGATGTTACTTCCACATGCCACCAGGAGTGCTTCTGAAGGTCATTTGGTTTGTGGTATACAAGTATGTTTGCATTAGTTATCAACCTACCCCCGTATTTTCCGAAAAACGACTCGTGTAATGGCGATCAAAAAACAATGTGCGAAAAATATTGTGCAAGATTGTTCCTATATAATATACATGTACGTGTAGATTTGCATGCATTTGTTAGTTTTGCACGTGATTTTATTCTCTTTTGCGGGCGCTGACCCAACACCCCCCGCCCTTGCTGCGGTTTGCGGGGTATTACGTAGATGTAGATGAATTAATTTTTTTCGCTGGTTTTACCCGTTACCATAGTATTAGGTTTTCATGACAAAGTTAAGATTTTCTTCGGAATTCCGGATGACGGCACCCCACGGGAGGTGTGCTTGAGGCAAGGAGATTAACTTTACTTTAAAAGGGTGAATTGGATGGTCACTAAGACCATATACATTCCAAATTTGATTTAAATTCGTATTTAACTTTATTAATTTATTACATAAAGCAACAACCTTGGACGAAGATAATTATTTCACTAATAATATAGGAGGATACAAATATCGTGCAGTTTTCAAATGCAATTCGTGTGTCATGGATGTTGTAAAATAAGTTGTTGTAGACAATAATAATGGTTATCAATGAAAACTTGGCGATTCGATTGATCTGCGGTAAACTCTTCCTGAAAGTCTTGACGGACGACCAAAAGAGCAGAGTTGAGTGTCTGCTCTCGAAGACATTCTACAATGACATCGCGACGAATCCCTAACCCCCTTACAGTCCCGACCTGGGACCAGTAGTGTACCTACTAATCTCAAAAGTGCAATCCTAATAAATGGGACCCTAAATGCCATCAAAGAAGCTTACACGCGTACCTTTAAGGACCTTCCTGATTCCGCCTACCATGTTGCCTTCGAATCGTGGAAAAATCGCTGGCAAAAAGTTTATCTACGATCAAGGGATGCACTTTGAAAAATTATGATGCAATTTAGCAATATCTGAAATTAATCTGTTTTTCCGAAAAATTTCCCGACACGAATAATACATATCATTTATGTTTAAAAATATAAAACTCGCTACTCGTAGGTGATGATAAGGAAGGCACACGCACATGTGTGTGGAATGAGGGTTGATCGGGGGAGGGAGGGGTGGTTTCGTTGGGTAGGGGAGAGGGCTCCTTCTTGCGGTTGAAATCCGATCAACCCCGACGACAGGGGCGTACGTTCTCCGTCTCCACCCCCTGCCCCCTCTCCATCTCCATGACACCTGTCGCCACTCCACCCCCATCCCCCACCTCCTTTCCCACACTCCTCCAGTTCCCTTAAAGGATAGAGCGGCGAGATCTCCCGAGACGGCAGACGCCCCTAACCAACCCCTACCCTGTTCCCCCCCCCTGAGGATCTTCTGACTTGATGGACACCCACCCCTCCTCTCCACTCAATCAGCCTCCCACCCCCCCCTTTATGACTGGTTTTCATCTCTCCTCCCTGTCACTCGGAAATTCCTGGCTTTTACGAGATTTGGCGTGCATGTGGATTTGACCCCGCTGGCTCGGCAGCTTTTCGACCGGAGAGATAAAATTATTTTTATGGGTGAGCCACGAAGATGATGATCTTGCGAATTTCTCCGTAAACGGTAAACATCGAATAAAGGAGGAGGAGTAGTTCACGTATTTTGGCGTGATTTCAGAAGAAAATCCGTCTGGTCATCGGGATATTAGCAAAATAGTTGCGATGATACAAAATGTTATTTACGAGGAGAAGATAACTATTGAATAGAATGCAGCGTGAGTGCGTGAGTTATTGTAAAGAATGCTCAAATATTGAGTGTAGCACTCGCTGTATGGCTCCGAAACCTGGTCTCGGAGGCAAGAAAATGAGTAGAGGTTGAAAGCTTTTGATATGTGGGAGTAGAGAAAAATTGAGAAAATAATTTGAAGAAAGAGGAAGACAAGTCGTTGAATTTTTAAATATGATGGCCCTAGACAGTGGGGTAAATCCGGAAAGGGCATGGAAAGTAGTCGGAGGTGAAATTGAGAGGCATATTGAAGATCGTGATAGAAAAAAGAACATTGGATAAAATTGACTTTTCCTCAAACTAAAAACCCAATTCAAAGGAAAAAGAGTTGCCACCATTACAGAGATGGAGAAAAATTCGACGAAAGAGTTTATGGAAATTCTGGAAGAAGCGTTCTAAAACTGTTTCAAAAAGTGGAAACACCGTCGGGATAAGTATATAAGTTGGGTAGGAGACTATTCACATATTGTAACAAATGACGAACGCCCCAACCTCCCAATTACTGCAGCTCGAGGCGAACTGACCTACTGCTTGCGTCAATACAGCGATCATTCGGCTCCCTCCACTAATTCTCACGCTACACGAAAGTGGAAGTAACTTTTTTCAGAGTCCTTGTATATCCACAGCCTGGCCATGAGGGCATCCCATTCCCATAATCGGCTGCTACCCCTACTTTTTCCCTGTCCCTCGCTTCCTCCTTCGCCTTCCGCCGTCGGACCCGTTCCCACGCTCCCCTCGTCGCGACCCCGGGCACCACCGCCTCCGCGTCACCAAGCACCCACCCCAGGTCCCGCCCTTTTGTTTTCCCCTAACGCGTAGTATTGTGTGCACCCTCCACGACGTCCGCCTTTCCGGTTAAAAAGAATATAAAAAAAATGAGATGCAGAGTGAAGGAGGTTGTGATTGAGGATCTGGGCTGTCGTCGTGGACTCCTCCGCCCCTCCCCCCTTCGTCTTCTACTTATATCCCCGCCTCTGCCTGCTCCCTTTCTGACCGGGCCGCCCCATATGCGTGCGAGATACCCGGAGGCAGTGATTTATCTGTTGAAAAAAGATTTTAATATGCCGTTCATGCGAGAAGAGGAATCACAAAGCTCATCCGATGTACGTATGTTGGGGGAGGGGCGGTGGACGCGATGTCCGCCATAGATGTCTCGTCTTTGGGCCATTGCCTAGGGCACGCACCCTGAGTGACCCTCCTCCGTAGTAACTCTTCTTATCCGATTCAAGTTTCGGTTTCTTGACCGACAAGAGGTGAATATCTACGGATCTCTTGTCGTTATTTAGATTTGTGGGGGAAATCTCTTTCAAAAGCGTCAATCAACTTCTTCATGTGAACTAAAAGCGTGGCGATTACGAATGCTCCCACCGGAAATCCGAATGTACGTATACGTATAAATGCATTCTTGTGTATTTTTCCGTGTCTTTATCTTTCTTTTGGAGGTCACAGCTGTGGAGACTTAACGTAGCTAGCCTGGGACCCCCCCCCCCCCCGCGAGGTATTGCAGTATAATATAGAAGCAGTTAAAAATATTTTTGGATTGCATGTTGCAATTGCATTTGCTTGTCTTTTATGGAAATAATAATATCTTCATGCGTCATTATCAAGCGTGTGTGTGATAACAACACTCGGGGGTGTCTGAGGATCTGGGCTGGCGTAGACGCGTAAGGCACGCCAGGCGTTGAAATCCTGAAGCAATGTTCTTACTGCTTTCGCGATGTTTTTTCCAGCAGATCTCCGTTTGAATCATACGATGATTGATTTCTCTGTGAGCCTGCTACGGTATTCTGGGACTTTAACTTATTTAATGGCAATAATGAGTTTCACAAGAGTTGAATGGGTAGTTAACGGGCACAATACGAGGGCTGACAAGAAATTAACATACATTTCGGCCTAGCGTGGCGGTGGGTAGGGCTAGAGCCACCATCTTGGTGTCTAAACGTCCCTACATTCAGCGTGCATCCTGCTGTGGTAATTTGCAGACTGTACTTCTCCTACTTTGCTCACTGAGAACCGTTAAAATGTGCGCTGCTATAGAAAATTCCGCGAATGGTGAGGTGCGATCTGTGATAAGGTTTCAACTGACAAAAAGCCACTAGCCAATTGAAAATCATTGGTAACTTTGTGAAGAGTGTACGGAGACGGAGTAGTGTGTGAAGACGTAGTGAGGCAGTGGTGAATTCAGTTTTAAAATGGCAACAGCACCAATGTTCACGACGAAGACCGCAGCGGTTGGCCTAGCCTTGTGACAGATGAACTGACGGTGAAAACCAACGTCAACTTTCGTGAAAATCACCCATTTACGATTACGGACCTCTCGCTAGACGTGCATTTACGACACAGCGCTGCATTGAGAGTTGACGTAGAATTGCATGCTTGTGTAAACAAGTGGTTAAAATGTAAGGCGGCAGATTTCTTCAGAGACGGAATTAAAAAGCTTTCGTATCGTTATGATAAATACCTCAATTATGAATGGCGACTATGTGGAAAAATAGTTTTAAAATGTACCCTTCAAATAAATATAATAAAACTTTGTCTTGTAACTTGGTCTATATTTCATTTAAATTAAATGTTACTTTCTGAACAGCTCTCGTATGATGATTATGGCCCAGGAACACAAACGATCTCCGCTTTTTGTCGTAATTTATCGATTAATGAAAATCTTGTAGGTATGCTGGAGGTTATTCCATCGGGTATTTAAACGCAGTTATTGTTGGTGGACTTTATGGCAAACATTTGATAAAACACTGAAGTACGACACATAGCTAAAGCTGAAATCAATACAGAAATATATTTTAGATACAGAATAATATGTGATTTAGAAGTTTTTTTTTAAATTTTGTGTATCTGTGTGTGTTTGGGTACGCGGTAGCCATGAATGTGCCTCTAGTCCGTAGAGAATTTGGATGGCCATTTGGAGGTTCCTGATTGTAGATGCGGGTGATGCCTCTCTTGGACAGACGCAGACAAACCCATAGTGTGTGATTTGACGTGAACCATGAGCTAATGTCAGAAGACTGGAGAGGGGGGAAAGGAAGAGGCCCCAGTTATTGAAAGAACGAACACTCGTCTTCCAACTAGGAAGTTTCATCGATCATTAAGCCAACCTTGAGGCTGGCTACTACATGGTGCCACGGCGAAGCATCCATCCAGCATGCTCGGTTAAAATAGTGTGCACTGTTTATTTTTCTAAATTCAGTTTATCAGCTATCATTCGGACAGTTATTCGACGATAGATAAGGACAAGGGACCGCACACGATCAATGTTGTCGTCAACACAGGTGGTTGAAGATCGTCCCGGGCTTGCATCATCCATGGCGCCTTGTCGAGCATCTTTAAAACGCTTAATCCACTCGAAAACGGATGTTTTCTTCAGAGCATTATCACCGTAAAGAGCTGTCAACATATCAGCAAAAAAACTTGATGTTGATTCGTTGCTTCGTGATTTCGTCAATTTCCATTTTCGATAAACGGTAAAAACAAGGACAACAGAGACTAACATAACTGGCACCATGCGCACAGCTCGACGATCCGGCAAGATCAGACGGCTCATTGGGTCTCAGGCAACTAGAGCCGCTAGTGGGCGGCTCTATAGTCCGCGTTATGGCCGACAGATTGCACCAGTTTGCGTATTTATCGTACGTACTGCGTATAGTAATGATATTCATGTTCATAGCCACGCGTAGTTCGGATCGGGAAACATGCATCTGTTCATGTTTGGTTGTCGGAATAGAGCCAACCGCATTTGGAGTGATTACTCATTTAAAATTATCGTAAACCTTCTATTTTCGGACGGTTTCCTTGAGGACGAGGTGGAGAAATTTGTAGTTCATTTGGCGTTCCGAGTGGCCAACAAAACGGTCCCATCTCCTTGCCTTCGACGCTGCCTTTGATGAGCCTTTCTTTTGATTGCCCTCTTCATCATTCCGTTCTACGACCTCCACCGTGAGGGTGGTATTTTTTTGTGGCAATAAATGTCAGGTGTCGGGTTATTGCTCGTGGCATCTACATGGGAGTGGGTTCTGCTTTGTGCCCTCGAGCAACGTACGCTTTTGAAATTCCTCTTTTATGTTTCCTGCTTTCCTTTGTCAGTTGCGTATCTTGAGCGAAGCTGTGTACAGTTATGGACATATACATGGTGTATATAAATTTTCCATAATTGGTGATAATTCTTTAGTTTTTTGGCATAAATGTAGGTTTAATTAACAAGCTTGATGTGACGTTGATATTTCGGGAAAAAATGACGCTATTGTGGGATTTCATCGAAGGAAAAGGAATGAAATAAGTCCAAAACCTTTAATCTAGATGGATGACGGGAAAGGTAAGGATCCATAAAAACCTAGGGGAATACCCGCTAAATTCGAGAGATATATTGCTACGACAAAAAGGTTATTCATAATTGAAATTTTGAATGGAAGTTAATGGAAAAATACGCTTTAGTGTCTCTTTCAGTTACGGGGAGGAAAGGACAAGTCTTATGGTTAAGGTTAGGAGGGAAAGGGATCCGGTTCCTCCGAAGCCTGACACCATGCTCGAGCTCACGCTATATGGATATCTTTGGCTTGGTAGCTAATGAAGGACGCCAAAAATTGTAAATTGGAAATCTCCTGGGTATAATCACGTCTAAATAATACCCTCTAACCTATCCCTAGGATGTTTCGCAGAGCATTATTCCACTCCTTCTATGCCGCATAAATTTAAGTGTTGCTTGAATAAATGAAACAGTTTCTGGCGTAACTTGGTGGAAAATCTTCATACTGACTTTTAATAATCAAACCACTTTACTTTTCCACATAAACTCATTTATGTTTATTCCACATAAACTTAAGTTTATGTGGAAAAGTAAAGTGGTTTGATTGTTGCTTGAATGTTACTAGCCTACTCGATGTTAAATAATTCAAATGATAGAATTAAGTTCTACATCAGCTTACATGCACTCCCGTATTTCAGTATGAAGCACTTCTCTATCCAAACTAGACAATCCGTTAGAAGGAATAACAATAAGGGTTAGATAAAATAATGATCGCACAATATGCAACTTTGCATTTATAAAATGTATTCTTAATGCCGTGGTTTGCAGTTCATTTAATCCCTTACCGTTCTCGAGAATAATGGCGGTTAAAACCTGTCGGCCCTAGAGTTGATCTCTCGAATCTTATTTTCATTATTCCTCCTACCATTGTGCGACGGGGGATAGTGATGCATCTTAAACGTCATCGCAAAAGAGGAATGCTGCAATTTATACAATAAATTTACTCTGCAACTTAACCTTCATTTTTTGAGATTCTCGGCGTAGCTCATCTAGAATCGCTCCTAATCTAACGATGAAATCATTTTGCAAATTTAGTTCCCCTGCGTACGGTTTAATCCTGCTATCAAATCAACTTCCTGAGGGTTTACTAGACATACTAGGACTTATTAGAAGAGTGCTGGGTAAATGTGATGAAAAGGTCAAAGAGAGAAATGTTATCTTTCGCTGGTTAGGCCTCTTTTTGAATATGCTACTACTATATGGGATCCTCACAGAGTTGGATTCACTGCCGAATTGGATCGTGTGCAGCGTAGAGGTGCTAGATTTGTAAAACGTTGTTATGATAAACTTAGTAGCGTATGTAAAATATTAGAGCAGCTAGACTAGGAATCACTCACGGAGCGAAGGTTAAATTACAGATTAAATCTCTTGCATAAATTGGGGGGACGTCTCTTAAGCAGTGATGTTGAAAATGTATTATTATCCACATCGCATTACGATAGGCGTGACCACGTGAAGCAAATTAGAGAGATTAAGTGCAAAGCAGCTAAATTTAAGATGTCATTTTTTCCGGGATCATAAGTATTTTGTGTCAAAAGTAGTTTAGAGTGTAATCACCTCCTGCCACATACCCTAGCATTGGTTTACAGGGTATTATGCAGGACAGAAGTACTCTCAGCATTAAAAATGAAACCACGTTGATGCACGAATAAAAATATTTTTAAATAATATTTTTACCCTCTCGTCACATTTCCCCAGTACATTTAGTGGACATCGCCCATTGGTTTTTCGAACATTTCTCTTTGTACCGGCTTTCCCGTGAATATCCCCGGTTTCACGACCGCGTAATCTTGGGACATTCACCGCAATGCATTTCGGTAACCGGATAGCTTTTGAGGGAGTGGAGGTAGAAGCACGTCTTCCGACGTGTTCCTGCACAAATGCGATGCGCCCCCCGTCTCTATTTCTCATTCTCCGCCTTCCAACCCACTACTGCCCCCGGTTTAATCTCTGCCACCCCCTTCCTTCCCACTTGGGGGTTGTAAGCCCTCCATCTCCCCACCCCAGGCACTGTTGTCAGCTGTTCCCCTTATCTCCATGCTGGTTGACGGGGGCCGAAATGCGCTTGGCCCGCGTTCCCGCGGCCAGACGCCCGCCCGCTCCTTGGGGGTCGGGCTGGGCGACAAACCGACAAACACGAAAGAGATCCACTGCGGTGCGTCGACGAGCCATTCCCCTTCCGGGCGTCGCCGCCTTTCTCTCCCCTCGGCTGAAACCGATGTTTCCTACTTCTCTCGTCACGTGAAAGCCATTTCATTCGGTGGCATTGAACCCGGCGTCGTTCCTCCGACACTTCTTTGCCGCTGATCACTTTAGATATTTTAATACCCTACTAGCTACCGCTAGGGTGTGTGGCAGAGGATGAATACCCACCAGACTAATTGTGAGCCGAATATTTTTACCCCTATCACCGTCGGACAATATTATTCTGATCCCTTATCGTTCGTGAGAAAAATGACATCTTAAATCGATCTGTTCTACACTTTATATTTCTAATTTTATTAGCATTATCTCTCCTGCCGTAGCACGATGGGGTTGAAAAATGCTTTTTTTTGCTCGAGTTATAACGTTCCACCTCCACCGTACTAACCTTCGCAAAGATTACCTCGATGGTCGAGGGTCTTCATGCGAAGCTATGAGATCCTTGAACTCCATGGTTTCGGGGTTGTCTGTGGTCTGCTCCTTACCCCGCCCCACCTTCCGTATCCCGGGGAAACTTGTTGACTGGTATTCGCATATTATTGGATTTATCACTAAGGTGTGTACTGATGAGTATTAAAACTGGAGTTTGTGAACTGTGTGACATCCGAAAACATTATGCCTGAATTACCACACCGTGATCATTGGATGTAGATTTTTAATTCATAAAAAATTATAATATCGGGCGTTTAAATATTTACCTGTGTCGCATGCTACACCCAATGTATGATAACTGCAAGAGGAAGCTAGTTTTATCAGTACGTAGTCAAATATATCGACATAAATACCCCGCGACTCACCAAAAAGGATTGTGGTTGGGGGTGCAAGCACTAGGTGGGTAGGATAAGTGATGGGAGAGGAATCGGGAGAGGAAAGGAAAAGGGGAAAGCATTCGTTAAAAAACTATCAAAAAACGTGTGAGCATGTCGTCGCACATGCTGAAAGAAGATCCTATTTCAAGTAAAAAAACACTTCCGAAGAAAAAATATTAATTGAAACCAGCAGGCTCAGAGAGAGGGTAAGACGTCACCATATATTTTTATGAATTATCCTTACCAATTACTCTAGGTGTATTGAATGCGTTTACGTGGGTAACGTTATTCTATGTATGAGTAGTGTTATTGGCACTATTCCTTTTCAAATTAAGCAAAGTAAAAAAATGACAAACTTCATATTTATCCAGGAAAGATTTTTTTAACGTTTAATTTCTTCCCTACTGTCCTGCCTTTGCATACATCTTCCACTTTTGTCACATTCATACTCTTTTTCGTATAATTTTGTTCCCGACTCTTCTAATGAATTATCATCCGAAAATTGAGTGGCTCTTCGACCACATTCACCCGTGGATTTAACCTTCTACCCCTTCATCTCCATATATTCTAGCGCCTTGTAGATTCTGTCTTGTTTTAATTTAAATGCCTTCGGAATCGCGGCATTCGTTACTCCCCTGGATTCCACTTCTGACTGTGGCCGAGAACCCGGTAGGAGTTCATTTAGGATGGATGACATTCGTTTTTTTTCGAATTCATTGTGAGGAGATATACTCGTATTATATTGCCACCAAATGGTTCAAGCGGGTCATGTTCGATTTCGCCCTTAAGTCGCATCAAAGTCTTTCGGGTAAGCTGAGAAAGTATTGGCTCGAGAAAAGACATACCTGCGAGACGTTCGGTTGTTTTGTTTTGAAGGAATGCATAGACAGTCACAAAAGTGCAATTAAATCTGGATGCTGGCTCTTTGAGGACGGCGAAGTTTCAATGTGAGATTTCAAATGGAATCAAAAGACATCGGCCGCGTGTTTTACTTGGTGCATAAATAGGGAATAATCCAACCTTTCATGATCCTCTCGGAAAATGATGGCAAACATGGAGCGAGAGAGAGACAGTCAAAGTAGGACTGGTAGCCCTTTGGGTAAATCTTTCGGCCACAATATTAGAGGATTTGTGGTTCGAATCTCGGGAAATGATTCATCTGGACCAACTTATTCGAAATTACCTGAATTTCGTGATAAAGCGAATCGTGGGAGCATTGGCCAGGAATTTTATAGTTTCTTAATTGTGTTGCATTTTGAGTGCGTCATATTTCATGCAAAGTTCGTGGTAAGCTCTAACTTCACCAGTCAAATCTAACTTCGTGTTGACTACTGTGCCTGTATATCTGTCCCATAGATATACGCATGCATGAACGAAGAGTCATTACCACTTTACGAAGTACATGACATAGCAAAATGAATAGGAGCCACAAATCACTCTCTCCTCCCCATTGAAGTTTTCCTCTTCTCTTTCACGACTGATGTCCTGGCAAACCTCGATACAATGCAATGCAGCGGGTAGACGACGCTCTTTGCCCGCCTCCAGATGAAGTAAACTGAAGAGCAGCGCATAATTCCGTTCCTTATCCCTCCCACAATGCGATGAATTTACTGTACCTGAGCATCTTAAAGTGATGTTGCCCTAAGATATCTTCTTTCACAGGCTTTTAATGAAACCTATTTTCGCTTCATACAGACGGGTATTTGTTTTGCAACTACAGATTTACAAGCAGAACCCCGTAGCTCAAGCTTTGAGAAAAATCTTTAGCAATGAATAGTGTGTAACAAACGTCCTCCAAAGTTGTTTAAATTTTTATGTGCATGTATTTTATATTCGCTGTATTTTACTGTGTTGAAGATATCTTATCCGTTGATTATCGACATATGCCGGTGATCTTTAGAGAAAAGATTGTGCTTGTGATAATAAAATTAACCATTATAATATTGATAATATGTATGATGACCCATCATTGGCTGTAGTTATATATTTTTATTAATAAAAGATTAACGTGAGACCTAAGGACAACATCAATAACCGCGCAGTTATGAGTCCCACGGGCAAATTAGTCTTTTCTGTTAATATACTATTCCTATATTACTGAACTACATCGATGTATCCATGCCCATGTGCAAACAATTTTGTGTGTGTATGTCAACTCTTCGCTTACCCTGCTACCTTTTCTTTTCTCAGGTAATGATCATCTCATGCACCAGTGAAATATGAGCTCTTAGCGCTTGGATCTCTGTCGTTGGCACTCACTCGCGAATGCAGCAGGCAGTGGATGGACCACTCTGCGACTTCCTCTGGCGAGGAATTACAAAAAATAATACGGTACGTACAATAAAACACCCTCGAGTAGTGCTTCGGGATTATAATGTGTCTGCTGTGCGCCAGATGGGGAATCCTCGGTATTCCTCTCGCGTCCGCTTTAGTTGAGAGGGAATCGGGGAGCACTCGTCGGCGTGCTTCGTTCGCTTCCACGACTCTCTCATCTACATAATATCCCGAAAGGGCGTATGGCGGGGGGAGTTAGGTCGCCACCCGTAAAAGAGAATGAGAACGCATCCATAACAAACAAATCCATGCAAATAATAAAACCCACAGAGACATATATTAATGCAAATCCATGTTAACTTACACGTATGCAAATAAATGTACTGTCAACCAACATACATGTGCACCTACGAATATAACTTATGCCTACGCTGCGTTGAACCTTGCCCTGACTTGTAAATCGAATGTATTTTACTATTTCTATGATGACTTTGATTTCTTACTGTTATGATTCCTGGTTGTCTGGGAAAGGAACGAGTATTTGTTCATATAAGAGTTCTCGTATATCTGTACTGGAGTCTATCTCCCTAATCTTATCTCTGTGGTCTGGCCTACCTAAATAGTGTGGGGCCATAATAATAATTCCTTTTGTATTATTGTTAAACAGTTTGCTCTGAACCTTTCTTAAAGTCTTGAATTAGATTCACGCCACCGAGAGATTTGATGAATCCAAACTCCTCAAATGGAATTTTCTATGTAGTTACTAAATCACGCTGAAATGTTCGGATGCTCCAAAGCAAATTGCAGCGCAATTTGAAGAAAGAACACGCGAGTGTAAGATTAACGGGAGAGTTCAGTTAGGTTGCAAGAACCTTTTCGTCTTTTATTGCCAATAATGTTTACAAAGTTTTTTTAGATGTTGTTTTGGAGGAGAGTGGAAAAAATATTATAAAACCAATAAGTGATTGATTAGGTAGAGGAAAAAATACAATTGTTGGTATGAATACAACGAGTGCAGGAATGTGGAATTATATAGACGCATAAATTGAGTGACAATGGAATTTTTTAAGACTTCAGACCTGGAGGAGACCATGTTGAGTAATCTAGGTAGAGAGAGGAGTGGAGAGACATTGGGTTTGGGGACGAAATGAAGGGAGACACTTGGAGTTTGAAAATCGAGTGGCATGAATGGCTCTTGGTGTCACGAGGTCTGTTCAAAAAGTTCCCTAACTTTATTTATTATAAAAAATACTCCACTAACAAATTATTGGTCAAGGTCCACTTCAAAATAGTCTCCTACCCAGCGTATACATTTTTCGAAACAGGTTTAGAACGCTTCTTCCGGTATGCCCATAAACTCTTTCGTCGAATTTTTCTCCATCTCTGTAATGGTGGCAATTCTTTTTCCTTTGAGCGCGGTTTTTAGTTTGAGGAACAGGAAAAAGTCCCACGGGTCCAGGTCTGGTGAGCAGGGTGGGTGTGGAAGCACAGCGGTCTTGTTTTTGCTAAAAACTCAACGATTCTTGAGAGACGAATGAGCCGGCTCGTTGTCGTGGCGAAAGAACAACTTTCCACTCCTCCAACGTTCGGGCAGTTTTCTCCTGATTCTCTCTCTTAGGCGTTTAATAACCCCCAGGTAGTAATCCTTGTTGATTGTATGGCCTTTTGTGTTGCACAACACCCTTTGCACCGATAAAATACTGTGAACATCACTTTGAAATGCGAGCGAACTTGTCGCGTTTTTTTGGGGCGGGGGAAATGTGTCACCAATTCATTGGGTCAGTCAAAATTGGGTTTTTGTTTTCGATGCCGTATCCATAATTCCGTGACTCTTCTCCTGTAACTATCCTGGGCAAGAGAATTTCATTCGCCTCAGCTCGATCAAACAGTTCCCGATGAGACACAATCGATGTTGTTTCTGGTCTGCTGTCATCATCTCGTACGCCATTGCACGGGTGCGCCACTTACGGGTACCACTTCGTATCGTAGTTTCGCGTCTGGAGGGACTCAACGGTGGTGGTGCTTTTTCCTTGTGCCCATCCAAGAAATCCTTCAATCGGTTAACGGCTGTTACAGTTGGCATGTGAGATGAACGCCACGCGCCTCATCAGGAGTGCATCATCCGCGCTCACCAAGGCGTCTCCTCCGCTGGGGTGATCAGGGAGAGGGGGGCGAAAGGGAGAGTAAATACGGGGCATCGGAGTACCCCCCCCCCCCGGTGGTCGGAAGGGTGGAAGGGATTCCCTGTTTTCCCCTTCCCGACCCCCCTCCCCTCATTTCCCTGCCTCCGGAGGGGGGCTTGGCAAGCGCCAATCCTCCCCCGCCACACCCTTCCTCGCTGCGCCCCCCCCCTGCCATGCGGCGAACTCTCCCTTCGCCTTTCTCGAAATAAACGGATTCTTGCGTGCGCACGCGCGTGCTTATGTTGACGGGAGGAAGAGATCGGTTGGGCCGGCGTGACCGCGGGCCGCCACGTGTGTCGAAGTGGGGTCTCCTCCCTCTCTCTCTCGTGAGGGGGGGCAAGGGAGTTGCATCCCGTCGCCGCTCCGTGTGCGCAAGGGCCGGGGGAGGGGCGTGGCAACGCGGAGGGGGGTGATTGATGGGAGAGAGCAATGCCTCTCGACGCAGGAAAGATGTCTTCTGACCGACCGACCGACGGTCTCGGTTTCCAAATAGTCGCCACCGATGAATCTGCGTCATCCCCTGCGAACCCACCACGAGAATAAGGCGGTTGGGAGGGAGTGCGAGGCATTCCCTTGCGTGCTTCTTCGAAGAAATCACGCGTGCCTTGGGGTGGAATTTTGTGATGACCATCATCATCAGTATTTCAATCCTAAGATTGGTTTACTGCAGACCTCCATTCTTCCCTATTTCGTGTTAATTTCCTCACAATCTGATAAGTTCCCTGTTTTACGTCATTAATTTGCCCCAAGTACTTGTCTCTCGGCCTTCCTCGCGGGATATTTCCCTCAAATTTTTCCTTCTATTATGCTTCTAACTAATCCAATGTGCCTCAATGTGTGTCCAATCCATCAAGTTCTTCTTCGCCGTAGAGCTCTCCATATGATCCTTTCCCCCTCGATATACTTCCTCGTTACTTACTTTGTCTGTCCATTTATTCCTCACGATTCTCCTCCAGCGCTATGTTTCAAAGGCTTATATTCTTCGTTGGTCCACTTTTCCAATATTCCATGTCTCCGATCCGTAGAGTGTCATGCTCCACACGAACGTTTTGACGAACTGCTTCCTTGTTTGCAATCTTAGGTTCTTTGAACATAGTAGTTTCCTCTTCTCAATGATCAGCTTCTTTGCTTGGGCTATTCTTGGATGGATGTCGGTCGAGCTTCTTCCAAGTTATACTGCTGCCCAGGTAGATGAAGGATTCTACTTGCTTTAGTTTCACCCCTCGAATTTTGATATCTGCATTCAGCTTCCACACACAATTATTTGCGTTTTCTTCTTGTTGATGCTCGTATTATATTCCCGAAGTACTTGGTCCATAGTAATGTGATGACCATAACGAAAGAAATTATACCGGGCCCAAGAGCCATTGAAATCAATGGTTTCAGGTTTATGAAATCCCTTCTGGAGAATAGAATGTAACATATTATGGGGTTCACGAAAAGATTTACCACTAAACGACCGTTACAAGTTAAAAGAATATCTCCTATGGCAGAAATAAATTAGCACCACTCCTTCAAAATAAGTATAAAAATCGCGCCACCTCTTGTCAACTTGTAAACTACTTGCACTTGTAGGCTACTTGTAAACTTGTTAAAGTCCCATTAGCAAGAAGTAACATTCCCGCGAACCACTACAGAAGGGTGTCCTGGTTGAGAGGTTTTCGTTGGTCACTGTAATTCTCGTGGAATTTCTTCTCCCACAAACCATCGCAGCAATTTAAGGTTTTCCTTTGGTCGAGTAATGCTAATTTACTACGGCCATTTGAGATTTTCTTTAAATTTGTTATTTTTCGAGGCAGTAGAGCTCAAGTGTCCTAGATACCATTCGACTAGTTTTATCACTTGCATTACATCTTCAGATTCTGAAGTACTTCTACAAGAGTAACTGAAGATATTACGTACCTCTGTTACGAATCCGGTTGCGTCGAACTCTTAAAAACGATTTTATGCTATCTATAAGTTTCCTTTCGTAATTGATTGTTAATTTTCGATAAACGTGAAATGCTCTGAGTTGAAATGGCAAGTGAAGTCGAGGAATTTCGGTTATTTCACCTTGATTGTTTTTTGTTACAGCTAATCGAGAGAAGAGGGCCGATATTTAATTCGTTCAGCGATCGTACAAGGTCTCTCCCAAAGTAGAATAAGTCTGGGGGAAAAATGTATTGCAGATCAAAGTACAATTTGCTAAAAATTCTTCAGAAGAACACCGTTACGCATCGATGCACCAATGCCAGTGCCTCCGCCAGTTGCGGTATGCTTCATATTAGGCATCAACAGAAATCTCGTCCAGGCACCTCGTCATGGTCTCTTTGACATAATCCAGTGGTCCAAAATGGTACCCAAAGGGGTTATACTTCAGTCGTACATGATCCAAGAGGTTCAAGGCAATATTGTCACACAAGCAGTCTTCCGACAGCTCTATGGCAAAATGTATGACAAGCATCTATGCATGTGGTCTAAGAAGTCCATGGCAAGATAGTCACACAAGAAGTCTCCCCAGAGCACCATGGGGACCATCTTGGCACACACCTTTCTCATGGCTAAATCTTCTATAAGAATGTAATACACTGTGGCTTTCTGAATATTGCACTCTTCTGCTAACATCCTGACACTTGGGGGTCAATCAGATTTGAGCATGTGTTTTTGCACGTTTTCATTACACTGTGTTATTGATGGATGTCCATGGCATTCCTCATCGTCAACCTCCTCTCTGCCCTCCCAGAACATCCTGTAAAAGCAGAAAACCATGACTTGGAACATGTCTCCATCCTGATAAGCATCATTAGCCATTGTTATGGTCCCTGAAACCAATTTTCCAAAACTAATACACAATTTTATCGCATAACATTGCTCAATGGAAAGTGAAATCGTGAATTCGTGACGTGAACGTCGAACAGGAGTCCAGTCTAGCAGCAATCAGCTCACTATAAATGCCCACAGTTTACTGACGTGAGTCGCGCTGCTTTCCCAAGGTCTCCCATTACTTTCTCCACCACAAATCACCACACTCTAGCCATCTGCATTGGTGGCAAAAAATTAATTCTACTTTTTTTGGGACAGACTCTGTATCCATTTTCCCTATTTCTCCATTAGGGTGGTCTAGTCTTGACGATACGTAATTTACTGTGTATTTTTCCTAGCTATCCTCACTTCTCCGCCAACCCTTGCTTCCCATTAGTTTTCCCTCTCTTTCTCGTCACATGGCTTCCACCCTCCAGTTTAATATTAATGAGAGAATAGTGGGGACTCTGTTGGCCCTGATTGCTTTCGCCCCTGGAGTCCCCCGGGCCCCGGGAGGGATCCCTGTCGTCCCCGTGAGATGATGGTGGCGGCGAAGTGCCCGCGTCCGGCTCCCTGCCAAAAGGTTTGTTGGCGCCGGGTGCGCCTTCTTGTGACGGGGGAAGGGGGCAGCGACCCCCTCGCCTGCAGACACCCCGAATGGGAAGAAAAGATGGGACGGAGGAGCGCTCTCATGAACGGTTACCCAAGGGCCCTGTCGAGCCCTTTTAATATCCGACCTTCATTTTCCATTCTCCTGTGGGGATTTGCCGTTGCCTTTTTTCTTTCCCTCTTATTGGAGAGAGATGAAAAAACCCTTATGCCCTTGACCTGGAAGTTTTGTTCTTCGATTTCCCCCGGGTCCTCAACCGACCTGTGACGTTTTGTTGAAATATTCGGGTTTGCCGAGTCCTTTGAAGTAATGTATTATTCACGCATTGACTCTCATTAACTCTTCCTCTTGGAGGAGATACACTATACTGTAGCCTTAAGCTAAGTTTCTCACTCTTCAAAATCTTTTCCGTCTTCCTTGCCTCTTTTTCCTCTAGTAAACGTCTTGTTCCTTCGTCTTTCTCGATGAACCTCTCCTCCCCATTTCCCTTCTATTGTCTCTCTAATGAATCCGTTTCTCTAAGCTTTGGCCTGATCGTTTTTTATTTATTCCTACGGACTCTTGTTGTTTTCTTTTGTTCATCCTTTGTTTGTATATCTACATCAATATCTACATAATACCCCGTAAACCGCCACAAGGGCGTGTGGCGGGGGGTGTTAGGTCACCACCCGTAAAAGACAATAAAACCGTATTCAAAATCGACATATTTATTCTAATCTATACCCATAATGGCTTATGCATTCATACAAAAAACTTTGTGTCATGCACGTATGCAAATACATATACTCTCAACTAACAAACACATGCTCCTTAGAATGCCGTAAAAATTTATCGTGCAAGCCAGAATATGAAAAGTAAGCAGGCGAAATTCCACAACCACATGGACGTGCAACATACAATGATCTCCGCACCCAAGGACACACGTAGGGCATGTGACACCGCGCTGAGACGAGAGATGGGTGGGTGTGTGTACTTCTCCTTTTTTTGGTATTTTATCCATCCATTCAATTTTCAGTGACCTCGTCCCTATTTGCGATGCAGACATTCGCACTCGGACCTATTAGTCTCTCTGCGACTTATCAACTGAGTCTCGAAATTGTAACCATCGTTCACGACGAACATTATCGTGGTTGGTTATTGTTTTAGATTTCCCAATAACAAAGCGTTCGCTCCAAGCACCGATCAAAAGTCAACGTAGTCCATCGGGAGAAATTGCACGTCATTTGATAGCCACTTTGGCATTCATCGTCTTTGGACACACTAAAATATTTAATGACCACGAATAACGTCTTGTTTACAAAGAGCACACGAAGGAAACATTCTTGCAAAAATGACTGAGAAATATATTCGGTGGCGGATTTGCTATCAACCAGAGTATTCCTTGTTTACAGCAGCTATTGACTGACTCCATCTAGTTATGTTGCCCCTGCCAACCTACTCATTGCAGAAAATTCCTTGATGTTCGAATGGATCATGCATTTCAACAATACACGTACCCGGGTAGTTTGAAAGGTTCTTCGGATCGCCACCAGATGTCAGGTCTAGCGCAAATAATTTGAGGCGTGGTAAAGCATAAACTTATGAGTAAAAACGTGACGTCTTTCTGTGCTCTAGGAAGAGATCTCTGGTGCAGACATCTCTCTCTTGTTGTTCTCACGTGGTGATTTGTGAAGATGGAAAAAATTCTCCTTCTGGCATAGCGAATGCAGAATCCATCCCACCATGGAAACATAGCAGACTTCTAAAAGACCTTCGCATTTGAGAACAATTTGTAATGGCAGACGATTTCGAGGTTACCTTTTTCCATTTCCTCTTCCTTGGCACAAAGATAAAAAATGGACCTTAGCAATGCCGACGATTTGTGGGGCAGACCTTATCTTAGGTTATGAAAAGGAATAGTGCGGTTTGGGCCAAGTAATGCGTTGGCCTTCATGTTTAATTGCAGGCCTCACTCTGAGTTGTTGTCGAGATCTCTGGAAAGAGCCTCGCAGTCTGATTTGTTACATCGGCTGGGAGAGTCCCCGCCGCGCGTGGGTGGAGCGTGAGTCAGGCCCTTCTCCCCTCCCACTCATCTCGTGTCGACGGCGGTCGCCGACGGGGACATTCGGTCGCCGCTCGCGGGACTTTGGCCGAGATCCAGGCGCCGAGCCGCGTGGTGGCGCCTCTCTCTATCACTCTCCCCCTGTACACATTTCCTTTCGTTCCCCTCTCACACCGGGCCCGAAACGAAGGTGGGATTCCCAGGGAGCATGCACGTGGGATAAGTGGCCGCCAGTGAAATAAACGGTTCTACATCTACATAATACCCCGCAAGCCGTCGTAAGGGCGTGTGGCGGGGGGTATTAGGTCAACACCCGTAACACAGAAAAAATCCACATGCAAAACCAACAAATTCATGCCAGTGTACACCTACAGAGGAGTAAATATTTGTGCAAAAACCTTCATAACTTACCCGTAGGTAACTACATTAGCTATCAACCAGCACGCACCTACGAATATAACACATGCCTACGATGTGTCTAAACTTCTAAATCGAATATATTTACTATTTCTACAGTGACTTTGGTTTCTTGCTCTCATGATTCCAGATTTTCCGGGGAAAGAAATTTCCGGGATTTGTATTTATCTTTACTGGAATCCATCTCCTTTATCTTATATTTGTGGTATTATATACCCAAATAGCGTGGGGCCATAATAACTCCTTTACTGTCATTGTTAAACTCGTTCTTCGAGGGTGGTAGGTCACCAGTCATTCTACATGTATTCCCTCTATTTCCTCATGCACCTGGCGCCCAGCGGTCCACCAAAAATCCCGTTGAAAGGGGGCGACCGAACACCAATCATGCAACATGCCTACACATATTACGAGTATTACATGGTATGCAGCTATTCCTATGCCTACACAAGGAGGATTGGAAAATATATTAAAAGAGGGCAGGCACACATGCAATTCAGATACTTATTACCGGTTACTATTCTTCACATTCTGTACGGACATTCACAAATACAATAAACCTTATATATGTACATTCGCGTACATCCCACTAGGTACAAGGAAGCACGGCGGGGGGCGTTAAAATGCCAGACATCGAGAGTGTTTTGAGGGAAATTAATCTTGTAAACTCCTATTTTCGACAGCTTGTACCTATTATTTTCTTAGGAGTTCCCCATTTTATTGTTGTCGCGAATAGTGCTCGGGAAAAACGAATACTTGAATTTATTAGTTCGACAGTCTAACTCTCTAATTATGTGACAATTTTCGCGCTGCAAATGTAATCAGGGGGCCTATATTATATCTCCAATGTCGGATGTATACCATTATTTGGTTTAGCATGTGGTTTTATTCTAGTTTGCGAGGTATTGTGTAGATCTACATCTATAGAGACATCTATCGTGTGTAGATCTACATTGTGTGGATCTACATCTACACAATACCCCGCAAGATGCCGTAAGGAATGTAGACGTTTCTTCTGAATCTTTCTGAAAGTCATAAGTCTCGCTTCTTCTCTTCGCATCTCAAGTGGCTCCCAGCCTAATCCCCCGTAAAGGTCCATCGCACTCCTCTTTATATCGTAACAATTTTTGACGAATCTGGCGGATTTTCTCTGGGCTTGTATCTAATTCTAAACGATTAAGGGAAGCCGAAGCACGTTGCGACGTAGATTATTAGTCTCAGGGTTTTTTCTCCGCTAAGCTATATGCTAACTGCTCTCACCTCTTCGAGATACACCATGCGATAGAAATAAGGGTAAGTAGGATAACCTATTCAAGGAATGTATCTAAAAGAAGTAGACAAGAAAAAAGTGTCCATCAGTAATGATGGAATCTCTTCTGTTCGCGTTTGTGTTAAATGAATCTTGACGTTACTCCTTGGCGATGCCATGATAAATCTCCAGGTTTCAAAATAAGAATAAGAACAGCCGAGTGTATATGTTCAAGCTCGTGATCTAAATGCATTTTCATGTCTCTAAACTATGAAAGAAAGATAGCCATCAATTACATTATTACCAGAATGTCTTAAGCACTAATGGACACCACCCTGTCCAATAAATACACAAACTGAAGCCATAAAAACCATTTTGCAAATTTGAGTCTACATTGAGTTCGTCTCCTTCAAAGTACTCTCCATTCGTTGCTATGTACTTATTCCATCTTCTTCTCTTCCACTGTTTAAAGCACCCTTGGAAGTCCTCGACAGTTAGATTTTTTAGTTTTCTCGTCGTTTATGGCTTTATTGTTTCCACATCTTCCCAGTGATGTCCCCTCATCACATTTTTCATTTTGGGAACAGGAAAAAGTCTCAGGGGGCGAGATCTGGCGAATAAGGAGGATGATCAGGGATGGTGATTAAATTTTTCCTTGTCAAATTTGGTCGCATGCGACAAACACGATCTCTCAAACGCCTAAGAAGTGTAATGTAGAACTCGGCATTTATGGTAAGGACAAGGGACTGCACATGATCAATGTTGTCGTGAACACAAGTGGATAAATTTCGTCCCGGCCTTGCTTCATCCGTGCCGTCTTTTCGGCCATCTTTAAAACGCTTAATCCCCTTGTAAACGGATGTTTTCTCCAGAGCATTTTCACAGTAAACAGCTGTCAACATGTCCGTAACTTCCTCATTACTTTTACCGCAGTTCATCAAAAACTTGATGTTGATTCTTTGCTCCGTGATTTCGCCAATGCCCATTTTCGACAAACAATAAAAACAAGGACAACAGAAACTAACATAACTTGAGTATATTAGATGATTGATAAACGATATCAATAAAACGCATATCGTTTTGCGCTAAAGAAATTTGCCTAGAGCAAAGGTAAGGTATGTACGATTTTCCAAATTATAAGTCCGGCGATGCGCTCGACGACCGTGTACAATTTTCCCCGACGCTTCCAAGACACCTCGTGCATTTAGAAATCGAGCACAGCGCTCTTTGTAGCATTCTAGAAGAAATTAGCTAAGTGCTCTAATCGACCCATGTGCTCTACACAGCCCCTTCCTTCCCTAATTCAAATAAGGCCGTTTCGCCGCTGCCACGTCTTCCTCGCAATGACCCGTTCTCCCAGTACGTGATTGCTTCCACGATGACCCTTCTACATCACTTTGCCACCCGCTTTCTTCCCTTTAGCGAACCGTCTCCACGTGCAGTGAAAGGGTTGGGGCGTATCCCTTGCTCACGTTAACCCTTCCCTCCACATGACTTACGAATAAGGAGACAGTAGCGTGGGTCGACACTTGCATCCGCCCACAATTAGAGAAACCCCCCGGCTCGGTCGACTCTTGGCCTGGGCCCAGAATTGGCGGGGCGGGAGAGGGACCGGGAATTGGAGATCCACTTCCTAAACACGGCGGTCGACGGGGGACCCTGAGTGTGTGTCCTCCACTCCTCCTCCCTTCCTTCCGGTCTCGTTAACACGTGAGATGTAGAATGCCTTCCTCCTCTCTGCCGATTAAAATTCATTCCCCTTGAGGACACGACATCATTCGGAATCGTGGATATTTGCAATATTCCATGCTTAACTCTCCCGGATTTGCTTATTACGTGTGGTTTGAAAATTTCCCTACCATTTTTTTTTTCAAGTTTTCTCGCAACGTTTGACTTTGGTTAAACTGTGGGACTCCTGCTGAGACAGAAAATTTTAACCCATCGGAAGGTCCGAGAATCGTTCACTCTAGAGATGTGCTTTTGGGAAGACTGCACGTCTTCTTTGATAAAACACGGCCATTTCTTCGCCTCGCTGGTAGAATTCTTGCACATTAATTATTGCTTCCTCTGGTGGTTACCTTCCCCGACATTAGCTGGATTTCTATCGGAGGGAAAAGGAAAGTGGACGGTTGTTGAATTTTTATCGTGAAGAACAGTAGAGGTAGTGGCGTGTCGCTGACCATAATCTTAATTGAAATGGTTTAGAGATAATTAGGTTTTATCTCCATCACGAAATATTATTCTTGTTTTAAATTATTATTCTCTGGCGATGAACATCGAGTGGTGAAAACTCCTCACAATTGTATCCACCGTTATTTCATGAACTTCTATTGAACACGAATTTTATTCTTTGAAATTTCGCTTCACTCGGATAGGATAGTTGTAATGCAGCGAGAAAGGAAACATATTGTGTACAATATTATATATGATAATAAAGTTATTAACAGCAATATTACTTTGTATATTTAAACAATTAAGTTAGCATACAGAGCCTGAATTCATTGGCTTATTTTAATATTAGTGATTAGCATATACTACTTTTGAATTCAAACATATCTCACGGAATCCCTTTGTATTGTACCCTACTCCCCAACCGGATTTAAATGCATGGAAGTCCCTTAGATAGTAGTAGTTTTAGGGTAGGCGCCCGACAGCTAAGGTCATTTGCGCCATTAGGGTGGAGAGAAACCCGGCGTCGGGATTAGCCTACTCTTAACGAAAGGCTCAAAGGGGTCTACAGCTTAACGTCTCATCCGACGGACTTCGTACTCACTCAATATGTTCTTCACAAAGCACCTCAAGTAGGGATCGGGACACCACTGAAAAATATCTGTCGTCTCCAGAATTTGAACCCGGGCCCTCTCAGTGGAAAGCCAGTACGTTAGCCACCGCACCACCCGATCCCCTCCTTTAAATAATTGGGGCGATGATAACTATTTCTTATGCTCGCAAGGACACGTTATACTTTTGCTAATAGCACATTAAGAAATGATTAAGTCCAAACCATTACTATTTTTCACTAAGTACCTACATCTACTAAATACCCAGGAAGCCGTGCACCCAGCCATACGTGCACAATCACAATACCTTTATACAAATATCAGTTTGATCATGCACTGTGACAAAGTTAATCACACGAAAGAAGCCACTTACATGCTATAGTATTCAATAACAGGATATATTCATCATGTGGGAACAATGCTATAAATATGGGAATTTTTAAAATGCATGCAGGGTATCGACAAAATATATGAACTAAAAATACTAATTATCTTCTACGCGATTGCTGTCATATCTATTTTGATCCCAAATCGTACGAGGAAAACATAACATTTTAAACATATCCGTTACGCAATTTATCTCCTTGATTTTACGTTGGTGATCTGATATATGTTAACTCTATACAATTTTTAGTTTCATCAATCACTCGAAAAATGTTAATTCCACAAATGAAAGTACTTAAATGTAACAATATTCAATGAAGGGATGCGTGTATTCAAATCATACTGTGGAACTGTCAAAAAGATGAATCTATTAAATTAAACGAATAACATGTAGGATGTTGACAAAATATATATGCGTACGCTGCCAACTTCAATCATCCCCTTCGCGATTGCTGTCATATCTATTTTGATCACTGATCGTACGAATAAAAACGACATTTTAAATAAATCCGTTCTACTATCTATCTCCCTGGTTTTATGTTGGAGGTCTGATCTACCATAGTAAGTAATATGTCCTTAACATCCTTAGATATGTAACCATCCTCGAATATGCGCAGTTAATTTAACCTGTATATAAGTCTACGGTACTCTAATGGCTCCCATCTTAATAGCTCCGATGGTGTCGGGACACCGCTACCTTGTTCATAACAACTTTTCACAAACCTAGGCGCTCTACGTTGCACTCGGTCTAGTTTAAAATGAAGCCTACTTAATGAAGATTCCATACACTTGCAGCGTACACAAGGTGGGGCCTAACTGACGTGAGATAACAAAGCTCCTTATCCCTCTCATTGAATACTTACGTTTAAACTCTCTTTTTAAAACTGCGAATATGCAAATACTGCAAATTGGGAATTCCTGGGATAGTGGTATTTTTAAATGTGCAATCACTTCGTCTTCGATATAGGTCTTGGCGCGTACAGACCATTAGAAAAACCAAAATGTTATGTCAGACCACGCAATGTTTATTCAAATTAGGAAGTTGGAGGCCAGCGTCAGAGTCGTGGTCATTAAAATGGAATTTGCAAAAAATCCCAAAGAAATGGTTTTTTCGAAATTGGAAAGATGCTGAAACGACAGCGTAAATTTAATTTTTAACTGTGATAGGGAAAGCAAATCCACGTATCTTTTTCACTTTTGCGCACTTTCAAATGGTCGTCATAATCAAAAGAAAGTAGGAAACGCAATTACCCCGCGTGAAGTTTGCGGTATTGCGAGTTTCCAAATTACAATATTAATTACACTTGCGATGGGAAGCACGTGCAATGGCAACAAACAAATACATACCCAAAAAGCAGCGTGCACAGTATACGCCTTATTCAAAAAGAAACGTAATACCCCAAAGTGGTTTCTCAGGGCATCATAAGGGAATTAAACGAGGTGACGAACCTCAATGATCGCAAATTTTCTTGAGCATTCACTCATCGGTTACTATTCACATTACGCACCTAAAAGAATGTTAAAAACTAAAGGTAATACGGGATATATATAATGCCGTTAGGTAACAGTTTATTCGCGCGGAAGTTAAGTCTATTTACAGTCAATTGATTATCCAATTGCATTAGATTTCCCAAAACTTTACCGTTTAATTTATTTTAAATTTCAATAGTGTTTTTGTGAGGTCAGAGTGGTGGGTGAATATTTTTTAGGTTCAAATAGATTTATCCAGTGGTGTTATGGGGAGCCCCGTGAAGGGACTTCTTAATATTGACCATTAGAAGCAGAACAACTTGTAAAATGTATTTGTAAAGGTTTTTAAAGAAAGATCGATCAATATTTAGGAATATATTTGAAAGTTCTCTCGAACTAAATTACTCAGATTTGTTACACATTTATATATTTGTTGTACTCGTACGTCGACTCTGAATTCTCCCCCCCTCGGTGACTTTCATTTCCCGTGGCGACGTGCACCAACCGATTTAAGTGATTGCGCTAATTGAATCACGGAAAAATAACCAGGCATTTTCGATCAATGTTGCCATGCACTGAATGGTTGAGACCTTAACTTTGTAGAATTCCATGTTTAACTTAATAAATTAATATTATCTTTGCTTTCTACAGAAATTTCTGTAGAAAGCAAAGATAATATTAATTTCTTAAGTTAAGCAATGTTGCCATGTTTAAATTCCAATTATCTTAAGCACTCCTTTGTATAAGGTCTGTAGTCATTTGTGCCACGAGCTTCGCTGCTGTCAGTCGTTCACTTACGATATTTCCCTGTACTCGCCATTTGGTATATGAACGGCAATTTGGAAATCGCTAAAGAGTGAAAGTTGCATTCTATTCCAGTATTTCCACAAACTACCTAAACGTTGAAGGATCTCAGGTTTGCTGCGGGAACTGCCAATTTACGTTATTAATGCGTGTTAATCCACGGTAGTGAAAGTTAGGTTGTGATACCTTCTGATAACCATTTCACAATTCCCCGGAATTCTAATGGTCGTCCAAGCACTTCTCGCCATTAAGAAAACTATAGTATGTGGACCAAAGTAAACCGTTCTTCAGATCAACATATTTTCTGCCTATTCGTGCGCTTTAAAAATGTCTATTCTTTTCCTCCTCTCTTCCTATTTTACTCAACATTCTCCCGTCTACAACAGTTTTCGACTACCTATTACATCATTACCTCTCGAAATTCTTCTCCTTCCATCTTACTTGAATCCTTAAAAAAAAGCCTATCTATGTCCTCTCCATTTCGTTTCCTATACACTACAACCATTTTATTTTCTCCGTTCCTCTCCAAACCCTCTCGTCAAATCCCCCAAACGACGCTTATCTTCTAAAAAACCAAGTTTCCGGGCCACACAAAACTAAATTTCGTAATTGAAATTTTCCATAATATTTTATGTCAGCTTTACGGCATTTTTAGGTCATCGTCATCAATTCGTTTTTCTGAAAGTTTCTTCAACAGACGGAATTTTCTTCTTTTAGGAACCTCTCTATCGCAAGTCCAATCTCCTTCCAATGAGAAATTCATAATCCTCAGCAACCCATTATCTATCTATATTGAATTGATGTCGGCGATTGTAATCTTTGGTTGAGTCTTGAAAGTATTAATTTTTATGCTAATGCGTCGGTTTTCATCGTATCACGCAAGGAAATAATGTATTCAAGGGTCAGTCTGAATGTATCAGACTAAATGCAACCCAGAAATACCTTAAAAGGCGTTGTTCATCGATTCATGGTTCGTACAACAAGAATCGGGAAACTTTGGGAAAAATAGATTTCTTCAGACATTGCTGCAATGCCTCAAAATTCTTCAAAATGCATCCCCTCAACGTCGACACACTTTTGCCAGCGGCTTTTCTAAGATTAGAAGGCTCCCTGATAGACGGAAGGTCCTTAAGGGTACACGTGCAACCTTCTTTGACGGCACTTAAAGTTCCATGGTGGTGTCCTTTGAGGGACGGAGGATTCGACTTTGGGGAATAGTAATAATAGTCTGATGGTGCCAAGTCGGGAGTGTAAAGGGTTGGGAAATCGTCGCGATGCCGTTGCAGAAGGTCTTCACTAAGCAGATACTCTCGGCTTTACTCTTGGTCGTCCGTCCAAAGACCTTCGGGAGGACGAGTTCACCGCAGATCGTTTGCATTACCAATTTATCAGTGATAATGGTGTCACACCACTGTCATCTTATCAATGACAATATACGATCTGCAATCACGCGCACACTTAACCGACGGTCTGAATACAGAAATTCACGCACGCGTCAAGAAAAAATTGTTACCTATACTTTTTGTATACAAACCTTGTATATATTTGTGTCGATAATTTTAAGCTGGGTGGCCAAGTCGAGAGGTGTACCTGGATTTTAAATCCTAGAGAGGGACTGAAAGGGAAGGAGGAGATCTTCTCTGGGTGTCCCCACTATACAAGTATAATCCGTCAGCCTCCGCCGCGCCAAGAATAGCGATTACCCTTGGAGGGGTGGGCGGGGAAAGGGCCACCGGTAAAGGGGGCGGGGTCCGTCTTCTCCCCCACCTTCCCATTTTCCCATCTTCCTCAAATCCTCATCCATCCCCACTCCCAGCTTCCTGCTCCGCGGGGCGTTTCCTACCTTCCGTTATTCCTCTTCTTCGTCGACTTAAATGTCAGAATTAAACGTGTGAAGCAGAAAAAAATAATTCTCATTTCGTGAAGAATCGTTTTAAGAACGAACAGAAAGCGACATTATAATTAAATACTCCGGCTGGGAGACCTTTGGCAAATTTTTCACAGATGTGGCGAAATCTTCAGATGCATAATGTCTTCTGACTCTTATAGTTATATTTAATCTTTAGCACGAAATTTCGCGAAGTTGAGTCTGAAACCTTTGATTAGATCATTAGAATTGGCCATTGACGCAAAGGCAATAATTACAGCCACTGATAGCAGGCAAGACCGCGTATTACAATTTAAGGAAAATTGAGTACTGAGCAGATCGCTTCGGTGGAATACTTTTTCACTCGCACAATTCTTGGCAGCAGCAGTGGGAAACATTAATTCCGAAATTAGCGAGCATCAGTTATCGCCAATTACGCAAATGGCTGCTACGTTACACCCCTTGCTACTTGCCCTCGTGTCGGGTAGTATGTAGTAATTGACGTACCCTCCTTCGAACTCTTGTATAGTTCCATCCCTCCCCCCCCCCCGTCATCCACCCACTCCTCGTCGCAGTCTCTCTCTCCCTCTCCAAGTAGTGCAGATGCCCACCGGACTTTATTGGGCCTTCTCCAAGGGTTACTGCTTCGCCCCCCCCACCCCTCCTCTTGCTTCCATTTACCAAGGGAAGATTCACTGAAACAAACGAAAAGATTCCCGCGAAATCCTTAGCCCGACGACCAAATGGCAACTTATCAGCGATCGAGACTCGACCTGATTTCGATTACAGCAATCAATGTTTAATTACTAATCTTTCAAGAAATTTTCGTATTGCATGTAAAGACGTTGTGTAAGAAAGGCATAGCTGAACAAATTCCGGGAAAGGACCAAGGTTGAAAGATAGCTCGTATTCATCTTTAGAGTCGATAAGTAAACCAATCAAGAGAGGGAGAAAACGGTATTAATTTAAGCAATAAAATGCGGCAAAAAATATAGACTTTAAAAAATCACATGCATTATCCGAAATCACTACTTGGATTTCTCGCCCTTTCTGCCTCCCTTTGCTCCGGTCTGAATGCCTCTCTTCCCCCTTCCCTTCCACCCTCACTCATCTTGCAGCAACCCTCCATTTAATTTTTATTCAAAATTTTGCCCTCGCTGGGTGAGCAGGACAAAGTAAAGTAAGTTTTGGAAACGCGACTTGGAACACTGAATGAGTTGAGCGCAGCACTCGACGCGTCGTCATAGAAATGAGGAGAGAGTTCTCTCGTCCTCTCCCCGCCCCAGAGACCATCACACACCCGTCCCCCTCGCCTGCGCCCCCTCTTCCCACACCCCTGGCGGCCGTCCAGAGAGTGCTGCGAACGAACGGAATGTGCATTATCGCGGTCGCGGAGACACCTTTCGGCGAGCGGAGGCGCGCGCTCGGCCGGTCATCCTGCGGTCGCATTACGGAAGTCCGATTGAGGCGGACGACCTTTGGTATGTTTAGTCTCCGCCCCTCCGAATTCGCACGAACCGCATGATCGAAAAGGCACGCGGAAATGGCTGGCCAAGTAGTGCACCCAGCATGCCTCGGAAATAGCCCTCCAGCACAGAGTCTTTGGTTCACAGAACGCATTTCCTTCTTCTCCTGCCGTAATTGTTGGCTCTCTATTTGGTGTTGGAACGTAATATGGTAGGCTGAAACTTAATGCACACATGCTTGTAGACCACAAGAAAAACGACCTTAAAAAGCATTCCTGGTGGTACGTGGAAGAAACATTCCCCCTCAACACGCAGGCGCAGGTTTGAGGTAACATTCATCCAGTGTGTTATGAAAAATCAAAGTATGGAGACGTTTTCTAGTGCCATGTCAACGCGAGTTAAACAGCGTGCTGTTATCGAATTTTTGCCTTCACCTCATCGTCCGAGGTGTGATGATTACTGTAGACGTACCTCTTGAGTGGAGGAAAATAACAAAAATCGCATGGCGCAAGATCGGGGGAATAAGGAGGGTTTAGTTTGTTCTTTTTACGGTATCCCAATTGTTCAATAATGAATCCGACACGTTCCTTGGATATTCCAGAATGGTTTTCGATACGAGTTTGCGATGCTTATCGTCTGTGGCAGTGATCGGACGCCCGCTACGTGTTTAATCAACAACTATTGCTTTTTCAGGCTCGCAACCTCGAAATTTTACTACCCATCAGTTTACAGTAGACCTACCAACAGTATGGTAAGCAGCCTTTAAACGACGATGAATCTCAGGAGGAGTCACTTTTTCAGCAGTTAAAAATTCGATAACAGCACGTTGTTTAAATCGCGTTGACATAGCATTAGAACACGTCTCCATACTTCCGCTTCTCAAAATACACTCGATGAATGTAACGACCTCAAACCTACGCATGCGTGCTAAGTGAGAATGTAACTTCCACATGCCACCAGGAGTGCTTCTGAAGGTCATTTTGTTTGTGGTCTACAAGCATGTTCGCATTAGGTTTCTGTGTCCCATCGTAGCTGGTCGCGTATTAGTTTACCGATCCAAGAAAACTTGCTTGGCAATATAAATTGAACAAATCGGCATTTTTGGTTAACGTGATAATGTGATGGCTCGGAGCATTATCACACCTGAGTTATGTGTTCTTTCATATTATCCCAAGAACTATGTCAGGGAGAAAAGACATGAGGAAGTAATGCCCTGGGAGGGAGACGTGGCCATATGCACAACGAATGGCGTTGTGAGAAGGAAGATCTGTCATGGAGGGAGGAAGTCAGCGTCGCTTAGCTAACCTCATCCGCGAATCAGATTGCCGATCATTAATACGATTGAATAATTGCTGATGCTCTGCGATTAATTTTAATAGTGCACTGGATCGATTAACATTAATTTCATTTTGTTGATGAACACAATTTTGATCCGACATTCCTTTTGTGGCATCATCCGATGCCACACAGCCCGTCGCTGGCTTGTAGTGCAACAAATGGGCGTAGTTGTACCTATGGGTAATTTCGTTCCACTTACTCTCTTGATGATGGGAGTCGAGTTGGTAAGAAATGGCATCACAGAGATCATTTCAAAGAGCCATTTATTCAAGTGATGACTCAATTTTTCGTGTTTTCATTGAAACTACCGTTGGGGGAGGAAGCGATGGTAAAAAATATTTGCAATTGCATTAACTATGTATTTGCAATTAGTTTTAATACTGAATGAGATTAATGTTTTCCATTTTGCGAAGTCCAAATTTTCGTCCCGCAGAGCAACTTTCTTGTGTTAGTGGCTGCTTGTCTTTCCATTTACCCCTGGTATGTGGTCCCTGGAAAACGTTTAATCTGCGTTAAATTCCGTTCCCTTCAAGAACGACACGCACGTGGGATGGACATTGTCGATAAGGATAAGTGATGATAGCGCGCGGCATCGAACCCATAGTCGTGCGATAAATAAATTGTAAATGGTAGGATTGCGAGTTTTTTCTATTCTACCATTCCTTGCAATATGGACAATTTCCTCATATAGGTTGTCCTACATCGTCGATAAGTAGGCTTACTAAAAATACGTTCCAAAAAAAGTATTAGTAACATATTTTGCCTGAAGTGAGTGTACGTCGCGGCTCGCAGGGTCGGTGGTGGGCGGTTTGACCTTCAGCGCACCCCAAGTCCCAATCGCCTACGAGCATTCGTTCCGGTTGGATCACGTTTTTAGTGGGTCACTATCGAGACTCAATGCAAGCGCAAAATGATAAGCGGTACGCTATCAAATTTTCTGTTGGACTGTGGAATTTGGGTACAGAGATGTTAGGCAAGATTCGCAAAGTGTTCAAGGATGAAATCATGTCACAAACTGCAGTTTTAAGTGGTACGAGCTCTTCAAAGATGGCCCAGAGAGTATGGAGGACGAGGCCCTCCCTGGACGACTGTCGACGTCAAGAACCGACGGCAACGTGTGCGTGAAGTGCTGAATTCAGACCGTCGGTTAAGTGTGCGCATGGTTGCAGATCGTATTATCGGCTTTGATAAGATGACAGTGCACGCACCATTATCACTGAAAATTTTGCAATGCGAAAGACTTACGCTAAACACGTCCCGAAGGTCTTTGGACGGACGACCCATGAGAACAGAGTTGACAGTGTCAAAGCAAAGACCTTCTGCAACGGCATCATGACGATTCCCCAACCCCCTTACAATCTCGACTTGACACCAGAAGACTATTTTCCTATCCCCAAAAGAGAAATCTTCCCGCCATCAAAGTACACCAGGGACCTTAAGTGCCGTCCAAGAAGCTTGCTCGCGTACCCTTTAGGACCTTCCGGAATCTCCATACCAGGAAGCCTTCGAGTTGCGGAAAAGCCGCTGACAAAAATGTGTCGACGATCGAGGGATCTATTTTGAAGAATATTGAGGCACTGTAGCAATGGACAGAGAGGAATACCTTACTAAATTTAATAAAAATAATATTCTCTATTAGTAATTGTAAAGAAAGTTGAGTTTTGATTTATTTTCTCCTCATGAGGAAGCAGTTTCAAGGTGGCGATGCATCTCACTCTATTTCTGCCTCTCATTCTCGTTACCCGCGCCGTATTATACGGTTTAATATACGTCCCCGCTCCGCCGAGGGGATTTCATTGTGGAGCATTTGTGAGATAATTTGAAGAAGCCCGGGAAGCATGTAATAAAAGACTCCAAGCAATTCGGGCGAGGGCCGTGGAGAAATAATTTTGTAGCGGAGAACACGGTTAGAGTGTTGGTCCGTGTGCTTCCCAGTACGTGGCATCCATTCTCCTCCTGGCAGTGACAGATTTCGCAGAATAAGAGTGTAACGATCGTAGAGGAGGTGATAAATGTGCGCACCAAGTCTGATGTAATATCTCGCAAATATGCGAAATATTCCGGAAAAATAAGGGAATAACTCTGGCCGTGATGGCAATATAAAATATTGAAGAATACTTTTGAATGACATTTAGTTAATTATAACTTTTCCTTCTTTGAAACCTTGAGCTAAATTCTTTGTTTTAATGCGCTCCTAGTTAATATTTATTTCTGGATTTTATTGCATTGAAAGTATATTTTTCTCTTTATACCAAAACTCTAACTTATTATTATTACATTTTTCAGTCTACCTAGTGATATTATTGTTGAAATTTGTGAAATGTATTTCACCGTTAATTACTGTGGGATTCGTTTATAAATTTTTCATTACACTTATTATCATTAGCCTTTTATTGTACTTGTGAGAATTCTAATGTGATTTAAGCTTATTTTGAGATTAATTTCTTTGTTAATGAGTTGCGTTCCTTTCCTTCCCTCAAATCATTCGGAATGTTGTTAGCAATTTTGTTAGCATCGTTGCCACACATTGATAAAAACTAATCCAAAAAAGGATGTGGGTAAATGGTGTAATTTGACGTATAAATAACGCGAGATAATAATACATATCGTGCAGTTTCTCCATTTCATTTTGAATAATTTTTCTCCATTCCGGATGTGGTTTGTGGACTGCTCTGCGCTCGGGTAATTATCGCCCGTCCCCGCCAACCCGTTCCCGCCGCGAAAGGGAATTCAATTAACTCGGAGGGGGGCGTGAGCGACAATAGAGGGAAACCAATCGGGAGAATAAAGACTTTGATGAACCAGTAATCCCTTCCCATCATGCTTTGCTGTCGGGCGTGCATCCAAGCAAATATTTTGTGTGCGGAATTCCGAGGAAATGTGAAACAAAAAATTAATGAAATGAAAATATTCAGGCTCCATCAATTTTAGATATTCCACCTCAGTCCTTAGCTCCGTATTTTTATCGAGAATCAAGCTTCGTTATTTCACGTTAGTTAGCCCTCAACTTTAGAATGCTTCAGCCTTATGGGATCCTGATGGGGTAGGCCTAATTATGGAACTAGATAGAGTGTAACGTAGACCAGATACGTTAAGTTTGTGAAAAGTTTTTATGAAAAAGGTGACAGAATCACGACACTATGGGAAGAATTAGGATGGGTGCAACTAGTTGACCTTAAGGTCAAATACAGTTTCAATTTGCTGCGATAAGTTGAGGCAGGTTACTTCTCCGCGGATTTTAAAGACATATTAGAGGCTCCGAATTACTATGGTAGATCATACCACCAGCAAAAATCAGGGAGATTTATTGTGATGATTTATTTAACGGAGAGATTTAAAATGTCGCTTTCTCCTCGCACCATTATTAGTCAAAATAGACATGACAGCATCGCGTAGGAGATAATTAGAATTAGCAGTTTATCTATTTTGTTCGCATCCTGCATATTATTTCGTTTGATTAATAGACCATTCCTTATAACAGTTCTGTAGCACGATTTAAATATCCGTATCCTTTTGTTGAATATCTTTGCATTTACATTTGAGTAATTTCTTTCGTGTGATTGACATTTTTCGAGTGCATGACGAATTTAATACTTCTAGAGAGGTGACATGATTGGGATTGTGCATGCATGGTTGGTAACCTAGCACCCCCCGCCACACGCCTTTGCGGCGGTTTACGAGTGTTGTCTTGATGAAGATCAGACTCCCACCGTTCCGTCTCTCACTTGCCCCGCGCATGGGTGTACGAAGCATCCGCAGTGAAATGAAATACGAATGTTCACTCGACGGAAAATTAACTCGTTATGGAGTCTGTGAGGGTTCGTGCTTATTCTTCTGACTCCTCAGTTGTGAGTAAGAGCGTTAGGAGAGGAGGAATTCGATTTTTTTAATGTAGGTTATGGATGTGATTTGTTTCCATTGGTCTAATCAGATAGTGACACGCCCGTCTGAGGCTGGGATGCCTTCTATATGGTTTGTATAAAAACCATCGGGAAACGTTTCGAAACAATAAGTTTATTTCTGATATTGCTAAGATTCCTCAAAATTCTTCAAACTACACCCCTTGAGTGTGGACACACTTTTACCAGTTGCTTTATCACGACTCGATGGCTCCCTGGTAGGCGGATTCCGGAAGGTCCGTAAGAGTACGCGTGCAAGCTTCTTTGACGGCACTTAAGGTCACATTGTGGTGTTTTTTGTTGGAGGGGGGATTTTACTTATGGGAATAGGAAATAGTCTGCTGGTGCCGAGTCGAGACTGTAACCAGGTTGGGGAATCGTCGCGATGTCGTTGCAGAAGATCCTCGCAAGCAGGCACACTCGATGTTACTCTTGGTCATCCTTCAAGACCTTCGGGAGGACGAGTTTAGCACGGATATTTCGCATCGCCAAATGTTCAGTGATAATGGTGTACGTATGCACTGCCATTTAATCAATGAAAATACGATCTGAAATCATGTGCACATTCAGACGACGGTCTGAATTCAGCACTTCACGCACACAATAGGAAAACATTGTAAACGATACTTTTTATACAAACCTTGTATAGCGCTGATGCAGCGAGAATTAGCCCAAGCCGCGATCCTCTTTAAGAAGGTATTTCTTCGAGGGTTTCATTACATTCTTATGAGCAGGGTGGAGGCTCTTCTTATAAAATTCGGGTCTCCTATGACGGAGGCAAGGGAGGGTTAGAGGAAAGTTATTCGGATGAATTTAATATTCTCCTCGGAGCATTGAAATTTTATGTCTGCTCATGGTGTACGTAGATGGCTGAGTTGGCACTCAGTGACGAATGAAAAATTTTCAAGGGATCGTCGACAAATTGCCAAGGGCAAATTGGTGCTGGAGATAGGACGCTCTTGGTGCTGAGCCTAGGGTTTTCGACTGCACCTCGGCGGCGTGGGGAAGAGCCCAAGGTCGACGCGAAAGACGCGGAATATTATCGGCCACGGGGTTCAACGTCTTGCATTTAATCACTCGGAATCAGCTCTGGGCAACTTTTTGTGTCGGCCTCACATCCTGTTGCCCGTTACGGAGTTGCGTGGAGTAAAATGAGGGCCTCGCATAATTCATTCCATTGTCTCAATCCTTATCATTTTGTTCAATAAACAAGTCATTGGTATAATTTTTATTTTAAAAACGTTCAAATGGAAGCCTCTACGCAGAAATAGGTCTAAAAGTAGTGTACGTATATCTAAGTAGTAAAAGAAGCTTGAGGATGCCCATGTGATTGTTTTGAAGCTGGAAAAATGTGTTGTAAAAAACACAATTATGGTGAATTCAAAGACTGGATTTAAATTTAACGGATTCATCCGCTCATTTTACATTTACATGAAGGAATGCCAATTTGTAAAAATCATTCGCGCCCAAATCCCGCTTAAGGCGAATGATTTTGGCACTACGCAATTGTTGCATATCAATTATAGGTGGGCGTACAAAATCGTAAACTGACTTGTAGTGTTCATGTCAAGACGTTAACTCCGATGCTTAATACATACCGTATGAAACAGTAGTTCCAAATATTGGTTAACTCCATAAATCCACTCGAAACAGAGTTTCGTGGAAAACGTTGTGCTCCAGAGCCATCTGCATCTAGATAGTACTCCGCAAAGGTATATGGCGGGGGGTGCTTGGAAACCCTTGTACTCATCTACATCTACATCGTACCCCGCAAGCCGCTGTAGGGGGGGGGGTTGTGGAAGGAGGTTTTTGGTCATCACCCGTAATTAAGGATAATAGCAAATACTAAACCTACAAATTTATGCTAATCTACACGAAAACAATCGTATATGCATATTCATGCAAAAGTCATTACAACTTACACACATGCAAATACATATACAATCAACTTTCATGCACATGCAACTACTGATACATTTTATGCCTACGCAACGTTTAATCCTGTCCTGACTTGTAAATTAAATGCCAATAGTATTTCTATAATATTTCTCTTCGCATCTCAAGTGGCTGCCAACCAAATTCCCCTAAAAGGGGGCCTGTCACACACGTCTTCTTAATTTTTCATCAATCTGGCGGGTTTTCTCTGGAATTTATCTCATTCTGTTCACCAAATTTTCTCCCAAGGATCCCAATATTTTGTTGCATGTTCCAAATGAGGCCTTACTTGAGTGAAAGAACATATCTATTTTACTTTCTCATTGCATCTCCCCAGCACCCATTTAATGAGTCTGATGAAGGTGGAATATAACTTCATTACCTTACGACGCACATACCAGGCATTTCCACGAGGCTACAGAAATGGCGTACCATGACTGCACCTTGATTGTTCTTGAGTACGGAAAATGTATTTATTTCTTTATTAAATGTAGTACAGGTGCACAGTTGCGTTGGAGGTTTAGCGTTTCTGGTCTGTTTTTATTTAATAACAGCGAAGGAAGAAAAGATAAATAGATGAATTCAGAAATTCAGAGAAACTGTTTTTCATAACATCTTATTCCTTAAATGCCTCCGGAATTTCACTGTATGTATTGAGACTCCTGGTCTAAACTGTCCCAAGCACTCCGCTAGCCATGAAGGGATCCGGGATCGAATCCCACGTACCAAGGTGAATGATTTTTATACTCTGAAATAGTTGTGTTGTAAGGGAAATTCAGTGCGCACGTTGGAAAATGATGACACTCTTTAAATTCCTCAATGGATTAAACACAATGGCTTTTTTTGTTTCCGTATTTAAATGCTTTTCAACTTGTTGGTAAGGGGCCAAATAGTTGTCAAGGCAGCACGTTTCAGTCAGCCACAAAGTTTTAGGAGACTGAGAATCATTTCTTTGATTTTTTTCCATGTTCATTTTTTAAATGGTCGTCTTTTTCCGTTTAATGTCCAACCCCTCTTCCGAAACACCCCTCGAGTTATTTTTTGTTTTCCACGCCGCCTACTCCTTTTCCTTCGAAATTGGAAATTTCCCCAACCCAAGATACTCAGCATCTCCGCCACGCTCTCAGTCCTCTTAAAGCCACTGAAAACATTTCGCCGAGTTCCTTGGCTCCAATTCCTTTTTAAGTTCCTCCTCGTTCATACTCCTCCAGCCAATTCGGGAATATGAAGAACTGGAACTTTTATATGCCTGCAAGTTAATGGCTTCCTCCTTGGACATTTTTCAACCACGCAGAAATGTAATGGATTTCCTCCCTGCGTCACATACCCTCTGTTCACTCCCAGGAACCCGAGTTAAGTGAATATGTCCAGATGTTTTAATTATTCCTTCTCGGACGACACCTCTGTGTTTGAAAACAAACTAACTGTGCCTATTTTGCACTTTCTTATTTGAAAGAGTAATGTCCATGTTACTGTAGTGTAAGCCCTATTCTCCATATCCTTAAACCCTCCTTCCTAAGGATAAGCCCTATTAGTGGCCCTCGATATGATATGATCATGTCTTTTCACTTCATCTAGATCTACATTGTACCCCACAAGCTGTTGAAAAATCGTATGGCGAGGATTGTTAGGTCATCACCCGTGAAAGAGAATAAAACCGCATGCAAACCCAACAAATTTATGGCACCCACAACAATTTATCTACACCCTTAAAAGCGTATACGAGATGCAAAAGCCATTACAGCTTACACACATGCAAATTCATATGCTATCAACTAACATACACATGTACCTACGAACATACCTTATGTCTACGCAACGTTTAATTTTGTCTTCATTTGTAAGTCGAATTTCTTTAAAATTGCTATAGCGACTTTGGTCACTTCACGTAGGTTCAAAAGAAGTCGCTGGTTCCGATCCCGCGTGAGCCTCGTATGCTGTGTTCTTAAAATGGTGACCTGCATATACCTATGGATGAAGTTAGCAGCAGGATTGCTTAAAAACCGTGGTGACTGATGGCTTTTCGGACGGCCATCCTTATGACTATGTGGATCATCACAATTCCGTAACTGTCTGACATGAATCTGCAAGCAAATTATCTTCCACTCAAAATCATGTGCTCATGGCGATTGTAATTCTCGTTTGCTGGAAGATACTCGTACGAAATGTATTCAGCCAAATAATCTGAGGGCTAATGGATAATTAAAGATGTGAATTTGTTTCTTTCTGTAAAAATTTATTCTTTCGGAAAAAAATTCCGTATTTCAGTAGAATGTTCTCATATTCCAAGATTTCTTGGTATTTATTTGATTTGTGAGTACATAAATATATACTACTCACTGAAAACTTTTCCTTTCGGTGTTGTCTGGTCATGAAGAGGCATAGTTTCGGGTTCTAAGATGAACACTTTAATTATCTGTTCCATAATACCCTATGTTTTTCATAGTTGCTTCGCTTTGGTCTCACTCAAACCGTGAATCCTACTTATTCTTCTGTTCCCAAAACTAGTAAAAGTCTTCTCCACAATATACGCCCATTAGTTTCTCGATTCCTTTCCCCTCTTTCAAAATAAGTCATTTTTCTCTCATATTTTTTCTTTGGCGATTCGAATATGTGATTCCGTCGAAAACCTCAAACCGTTGTAGTTACCCCTCTTTTCACTAATGTCGTCCTAAGCACTCCTCCCCTTTCATGTCTCCCACTCCAACACACTCGTGCATCCGCTGCACTACCTTCTCTTCCTTACCTCGTGATTGTCTTCGACCGCAATCGCCCATCACTTTCTCGATCCAACGGAATTTCCTTTCGTGCCCTACAACCCGGAGTGCGTGTCCTTTGGTGCGCGAGTGACGCGAGAATGAACCGCGGGGAACGCCCACACCTCCGCCCCCCCCGCTCCCGATTCGTTGTTAAAATTGTGTCTGTCTATATGTATTTATGTGTATGTATGCATGTATTTTATACCTCGTATAATATGTATATGACAATGGGTTAAATGGAAGAAAGGACCATTAGGTCTCAATTTCGCCCAAATAAAGTCCTTTATCTATCCATCTATCTCCCGGAAGCCGGAGAAACCGGAACGCAAATGTAATGCACTCCCCGTCACACCCATACTACTCTACTAATGTGTACATCTGTTCACGTACACGACACCCCCAAAGCCGGCGCAAGGACGCGTGGCGGGGGATGTTAGGTCACCAACCATTCATGTACAGTCCCAATCATGTCACCTCTAAACAAATATTAGTTTGATAATGCACTCGGAAAGTGTTAATCACACGATTACACGATTAACACATTGCACTATCAACGATCACACGATTAACACAGTACTACTAATGGAGCAATATTCAATAACAGGATACGTGAATTCCAGTCATGCTGTGGACCTGTTAAAAAGATCAATTAAGGGTAAATTAAATTAGAAAAAGCATAAAGGAAAGAACAAGCAGCATCTCCTCAAAATATATACACTATCAATTATAATTATCTCCTACGCCATTGCTGTAATGTCTATTTTGATCTCTAATGGTACGAGGAAAAAATTTAAATTTTATTTCTGCACGTTTGACGTTGGTGGTCTGATCTACCATAGCAAGTCGGCACCTGTAATATATCTTTAACATCCTCAGATAAGTAAATTGCCTCAAATTAACGCAGAAAATGTAACCTGTATTTAAGCCTACGATCAAATAGTGACTCCCATCCTAATTCTTCAAATAAGTGTCGTGACACTACTACCTTGTTCATTCCAAATTTTCACAAACCTAGCTGCTCTACGCTGTACTCGTTCTAGTTCTACAATTAAACGCTATCTCCTGAGGATCCCATACACTTGCAGCAAGGTGGGGCGGCCGAACTAACGTGAAATAACGAACCCTTGACCTTCTCATTACCATTCCCAGGTATCCTTTTTCTGAATTTTGACTTTCTAGTATTTACTATTCCGCAAATTTCACGAATGTGCGTTCCCCAGGACATATTCTTAGTTATCGTTAATCCCAAATATTTTGACCGATTCTACGTTTCTTATGCTGGATCCCTGATGAATCCGGACTGCTCGGCTGTGGCGTTTCCATGGCTACGCCGAAGGGGCGCCCATCATTGTGGAGGGAGGGGAGACTTTCTCGAGTCCAAAGAGATGCGCGCCCGCCCGCCGCCTCATTGCCTTCGTTTGTTTATCGATCTCTTCTTCCCCCCCCTCCCCCAGGGACAGGGGCCCTTCCCGCCCGCGAGTTATACACACTGCGCGTGAGAGGAATAGCGGGAGGCGCGGCACTCCTTCCCGCGGCCCCCGTCCCACCCCCACCCGCCTCCGAGCGAGCGGATGTGGGGAACTAGTCAGCTGTTTTCCCCCCGAACGAATTATTGCGGAAGTCTCCGCTTCCCTTACTATTATTTTTATATCTCTTTTAATAACCGGATGCATACGAGAGCGCTGTTTCCTTTCGCTTTCTTCGAGAGGACTATCAGCAAAAGCGATGTGTTGTACTCGCGATCAAGATGTCGAATTCGTGAGTTAAACAGCTGTAAGTACATGTTGGCAGGTTCTCCGAATCCATTTGGACCGTTTTTCCGATGATTCACGTCTGTAAGTTCGTGCGTTTGATAGACATAACAGAGTTGAGTGAGAAAATACGAGGAAGTACGAAGTTCCTCATGGATGGAGAAGAAATCAGGCGAGAATAATTGCAGCATGACTATGGGTAAAACAGGAGATATTCATGCTCAGTCAAGACACCAAGGACATACCTGTATAATCAGGGCTCCATTGGAAGATTGGAAAGGGCCTCCAGCGAGGAGAGCGATTGGAACACACTTTCTTCTCTGGAACACTTTGCAGTCGCTGCGAAGCAAGGCGAGAAGGAAGACTTAGCCTTGCAAGTACTAGTAATTGCGATCGAATGACGCTTATTTTTGATTGAAGTATAATATGAATTCTGATTTCATTTAGGAATAGGTGACCCGTAAACCCGAAATGTTCCTGACGCCCCTTGCTGCAGGAGCCAGTGTTTCGTTTCGAAGGATGCGTCGTGGATATATATAAATTGTGTTTGAGATTGTGTCATTTTAAATCACTTTAGGCGGTACAGTTGAAAAGGTGTTCCATCCAAAAACATAAACTGTTATGTATTCTAACTATATTACTAATTGGACGTTAAATGTTGGCCAGAATCGCTAACTGTAAATTAAACATTCCTCCTTATCACTACGAACTACTTAATCAATTGCTCTGGTTAATGTTTCAGAATATGTAATTTTTATTAATAATCCAATGGTATAATTAATAGGTTGATATTGTTAATGCAATAATTGTCTCACTTTCCTTTAAGATGGCATTTCAAGCGTTGCCCTAAAACATATCGATAAGAAATTATTTTGGTATCGTCGACTTGTTTGTATTTCAATGGAAGAAGGGACCACTATGTCTCAATCTCGCCCAAATGAAACCTCTGTCTATTATCTATCCATCTTTAATTCGGAAATATTTTATGATTGTGTCGGGTTTTAATAGGCTAGAAAGTTGAATTCCGTAGGACGTCTGTAGTAGACAACTTTTTGTAAATTGTATTGCACCGAAAGTATCAGCATCGTGACCTCTTCTAATAATACAGGTATACCATATAAAGGTTGTTAACATTAAAATAATTGGTAAATATGGTCAAGCCCAGAGTATTCTAGGTCGACCTTTTCATGCTTGTTGAACTAAATGTATACTCGTTTGTAGATAAATATTTCGAAGTCGGAGTAGATCGTCAGCACTCATGAAATTAAAGAAAACATGTTTCATAATTACTCGGAAGTCTAATGTTGGGTATTCCTTTACTCCATTTTCAGACATTTTATTGTAAGAAAACTATTATGGAAGGAAATTCGCTGGAAATTGACCAGCACGACGATATGAAACATCGCCTTGGGGTGGTACATCAATAAAGGCAAATTCTAAGACTTTCCGTAATTAAAAAATGATTTTTTAGTGTTATTATGACCATCGCTTGTAATTGTCTTTCTTTCAGTTGAGAATTGTTCTTAAATAAATAATGAATGATTACCAGGTCTAACGGTTAGATCAGGGTCAGTATTCTGGAGTACAAGACTTTAATTAATCCTCCTTTTGTGTAAAATATGAAATTAAATGTATCTTTGAATAGCATCCTCAGTCGTTCTGTCTTCGTCACTTCAGAGGCTCCCAATATACTCGTAATTTCTCCGTTTCTCTGGGGGCGCTAATATTTAATATGATTTTTCCTCAAATTCAGCTTAAATTCTTTGAGGTTCTTTATTTTCTTTTTTTGTCGCTTTATACGGTATTCTATTTATATCTATCATATAATTGGATGAGTCAGTCCATTTCAGCATAATGGATATGTACAATGTTTGTCTAAAAATAATCCGGAAAAATTTCGAAAAATAGAGTTATTCTTAAATATTGCTACATTGCCTCAAATTTCTTCAAAGTTCTACTCTAGTTTTCAAAGCACGATTAATCATAATTACCTACACATATCATAGGCACATAGTGAAACTTAAAATCGTGTCGTATTACAAATATTGCCAGACTTCGATGCACCCAATCGTATTCGAAATCGGTTCAGCGTCTTGAGAATGCAAATTGAAGGTAAACAATAAAAAAAGATTAACCTTTACTCACATTTCAACTAGTTTCCGCTGCATGTCTTTAACAAGTCCTAATTTTCTATTCCTTTGTACGCATGTTTAATCCAAAATAAGAGGAATGGCTACACCGATCTTTCGATAAGCTCCAAATGTGATATTTAGCGTGCATGACATTAATTTTCTATTACACTTTATAATTCTCATTATTCTTTAATGTAATTAATATTCTTTTTTTGTTTGAGTAATTTTATTCATTCTATGAACACGTTGAGTAACACTTTCCGAAGTTTAATGACCAATTAATTTTCATATTTAATTCCGATATCTACGTGCTTCTCCTGCCTTAATGCACATCTAGGTTTCCTAGCGAATTTCTATGGCCGTAAAACACATCTCTGTGATTTCGGCAAATGGACACTGCGTACTGCTAATCACTACCCTTGCATAGATTATATCTATATCCATCATCTACACAATACTCCGCAAGCGGCCGCCAGGGCGTGTGGCAGGGGGTGTTAGGTCCCCACCTGTAAAAGGGAACTAAAGAACGTGTTAAATCAACACATACCAGCAAACCTATACCCACAGTGGCGTATGCATTCATGCAAAAATCCTTTCGTTTTACACGCATGCAAATACATTTTCTATCGTCTAACAAACAATTGCACCTTAGGATGCAGTGAAAAATTTATTCAATAACGTGCAAGATAGAGTTTAAAAAGTAAGAAATTCCACAACCACATGGGCATATATAACCATAGATGTAGCATGTCATTTTGGCAGGATTCAATTTCAAGCGATGTGGCTGGAGGGATTATGATTACCACGTATTTGGACTAGCTGGGTCATATTTGGGTACATAGACAGCGCTAGTAAATTAATCTTCTTGTTGATGATTCTGAGAGTCGATTACGAAATCATTAGTTTCTTAATACGAATTAAAATGCAACAATTTCAAAGTGTAAAAATCACTCGCCTTGACCAGGATCCCGATCAAGTATTTTTTACTCTCTTTTTTACTCTCTGAAATTGTTGCATTATTAATAGCTCAGTTAAAAGTTACTGTCGCGGCATCTCCCGCGGTTTCGTGGTTTTTCTTAACGCGGAATATACGAGGGTAGGCTGAAAACTAATGCACACATGCTTGTCGACCACAAACAAAATTATCTTCAGAAGCACTCCTGGTGGCACGTGGAAGTAACATTCCCCCTCAACACGCATGCGCAGGTGTGAGGTCGTTACATTCATCCAGTGTATTTTGAGAAGCGAAAGTATGGAGACGTGTCCTAGTGCTAAGTGAACGCGAGTTAAACAGTGTGACTTAAAAAGTGGCTCTTACATAGATTCATCGTCGTTTAAAGGTTGTTTATGGTGACGATACTCTTGATAAGTCTACTGCAAATTGATGGGTAGTAAAATTTCCTAGTTGAGAGCCTTAAAAAGCCATCTTTGTTGATGAAATACGCAGCGGACGTCCGATCACTGCCACATGCGACAAACATCGCAAACTCTTCGAAGATTTGATTCAAAATGACCGGATAATCAATCAAAAGTGTTTCGTAAACCATATTGAATGTGTTAAAAGCTAATAATTTTGCAAAATGACAACGCTCGTCCGCACACTTCGCGCGCATCTTGAGAGGCTCTGCGAAGTAACTTTTCTTTCTCCAATAATGCGGACGCAGTCTCCATATACAACTTGATTCATTGTTCTTTGTGGAAGGTGTGCTTCTTATCGCTGCATATCGACTGCCGGCTGAGGATGCTCGGACTTTTTCAACTCTCGGAAATTCTGCCCTTCCAATCAACGCCCAGTGACTGACCACTGGCGCCTGCATCCAGTCGTTCGGCCGAAGGATTTCCCTTCTATTTCCGCGTTCGACAGGTCGTTCGTTCGCTTCCCACTCTTCAGCACTTATCGCACCCGCTGCGGTCTACGTCAGCATACGCTCCATTTTCTCCAATCTAGTTCTCGGAATAGCCATTGCTTTTTTTTGTGCCGACCGATCCAATTCGGCAGTTTGAATGTCGGAATATACACTTATTTTAAAAGGCTGCTCGCTCAATCCATAAGATAAAATATAAGCACCGCTACTGATACACAACCGGAAAAGAAAAATGCTACGAATTCACCGTTGAGCGAAACATTAGAATTCGTTTTCCATCCCAGGGAGGAATTATCGTGAATGTGGACTCGACTTGGTCCGACCAAATTAATTTTTTCTTTGAGCTTAAATCGTTCTGAGTAAAATAAATTGAATTACAATGCAGACGTTAAGCAAAATATTGTTTTAATTTAATTCAGTAAAATTCTTCTTTTCTTGTATTTCTCTTTCCTTTTCCGTGTGGTGGACATATAGTATTCTGTCCAAGAAAATATATCTTTTAGGTCCTCTTCGATTTGATCACCCGAAAAGAATATGACTCAAAATTATGTGATATACGCGTACGAATAGTACGAATAATATCTGGGGTAGTGGCACATTTTGGCCAACCACTACGCGGATCATCATCTAAGCTGTCCTGACCAAACTTAAACTTATTTGTCCAGTTGGAAACAGTTGAAAATGAAGGAGCACAGTCCTCCAGAGTGTTCTGGAGAAAGAGGTATAATGTTTCTTTGGGTTTTCTTTCATACTTTTCTTTACGGAGTATTTAATCACTGCTCGAATCTTAGGTTTTTTCATCTACACAAATCAATGCATGGGAACAACAGCAGACATCCGCACCACAGATTTCTTCCCAGAGCACTGACGCGTTACGTGTTTACTCATTCATTAAGGATTTACTCGTTAAGGTTTACCCATTACTGTGCGGAAACTTGCGCAAGCACTGACATCTGGTTTTGATTCCGAGGACCTTTCTAACTACCCTCGTAACATAGTTTATTTTTATCGCGTTGAAATTTAATTTATTGCGTTAATTTTGTTTATTTTTACTGCGTTCAGATACCATTAAGACGTTTGGCACGGAGAATCACACGAATATGAATATTAAAATGCTCAGGACACAAGTGGAATTTCAGCGTCGGATGAAATTGTTTTGCATACTCTACAAAACAAACTCCGGCTTTCGCAGGTTTTTTACACTCCCCCCTCATTGGTGGGTGTTTTCCTATGGAGGGTTTTTTCGTCAAGAATTATTCTTATTAGAAAAGCCTTATTCCTTGCGGTTTTCCCACAATTTTGCATATCTTTCTGCACTCTTTGTACTCGTGCATATTCATTGCAAATCGGTTGTCATTATCGGATTCTCTTTTTTATAATATTTAGCGCTCAAATGCTATCATATTTTCATTGAATTTATTCAACTGTGGGTTAAGATAGAAGGGATTGCCACAGTCTCAATCTCGCCCGATAAAAAAACCGAATTACTAATATATTTTCACCAACTATTAATATACTATCACCAACTTGACTTTAACTCATGCAAGTCAGCTCAAGAGCATTGCATGACGGTGCAATAGAAATCGAAACCATCAATTTATACTGTCGTCTCGATTGCAGAAAGACGGCGGTGGAAAACCCTCTTGCGAACCCGTGGGATTTGCCCCGTCAGCATCGGTGACACTCCACAGGGGCCTCCTCCTTTTTTTCCTTAAATACGGAGCGTCGCAACTGCGCTCGTCCCCCTCCTGCCCCGGTGGGAATCCCCTCTCCATACCCCTCCTCTTTCCTCGGTAGTGCACTTCGCCCCTTCCTCCGGCCACGGGGAAAGGGCGCCTCGTTTTGCTGCTCTCCGGGAAATCCGTTTCCTGGCGCACCCCGAGGGTGGTGTTACTGTTCACGCCAACAGTTTGCTCGGAGAGTGAAATATCGGTTGAATTTCCAGCTCTTAATCCAGAAGACTGTTTTTCCGTGCTAGTGAATCCTACCACTCCGGTGAGAAGAAGTCTTTCGCTCCATAGTTTTCCAAGCGAACACAGCTAATGTTGCCTTTGGATAACGAATGTTATTTTCTCTCACGGTAGATTTTTGAAGCCTTCTGATTTCGGGAACGGGTATATAAGGATATTTTGCATTAAGAAAAATAAATATTTTTCAGGCATTATTTTCGTAACCATGTCTCTTTTTTTTAGGTAATCTACCGGTTAAGGTTGGTTTTTTGATGGGCACAACTATCAAATAAACATTTTGTTACTCCAAACAAAACCCAATCCAGCAACCTACTCTACGTCAGGTCCCTCTTCATCTCTGTGTACTTCTTTCCTCCCATCATCCCGTCCAACATCCCTATCCTATTCCTTCCTTTTTTGCCTAATATTCCCCCCTCTATTACCTTCTTCAACATTCCACTACCGCTCAATACGCCTTTCATCCATTTTTCCTGCCTCCATAGGATTTCTCTCAACAAACCCCTCTCCTCAACCACCATCCCTAGTACTTCCTCATTTGTTTTCCTTTCGGTCCATTTCACCTTCTCCATTCTTCTCCACACCCACATTTAAAAAGCCTCTAATCTACGTCTATCCTCCTGCTTCAGCGACCACGTTTCTGCGACGTACATTAATCATATCTACTTTAAGATAATGTGAATTGGAAGGGTGTTATTTCACACCAATGAGACCAAACCTTGCTTGTATGGGTCCCTTGAAAAGATGTTCTGAATTTTGAAATGAGACATGATACAAAGAAAAGCTGTCCATTTCGTGTAGAATCTTCATGCGTTAACAGAAAGCCATATTTTTATTGGAAGGCCTTGATTGAGTTGCACCGGAAAAAGTGAAGATGGCATGCAGGAATTTGAAATTTAAGGAAAGTACAGTTCTTTCGAGTAGAAAACTGACGCAGAAGGAATAATATGCAAGCGCCAAATTATATTGGTAGGCGAGATCTCAGTGAGAAATAAAATTAAGGGAAATTCTCTGCAGAACCGAAACCTGAATCATTTTTTACTCTCTCTCTTTGATTTCACGGCGCGGGGAACATGACAATAATTTTAACTTCCTGAGGCCCTTTGATCACCATTCAACCTCAAATCAGATGACAGGTAACTTGACACCTTCTGCCACACACCCCCATGACACTCTGTAACGTCAGATGTAGATTATACCAGTTTATCATATATCGAATAATAGTTTCTCAATTTCTTTTAACCACCGCGAAAGAAGGGTCGAAAGTTAGATTTCGCATAAAATATATGCTATAAGTATGCAAATAGTTTGAAACTATAACTACATGTAAATTATGCAGATTATGCTATTCAATATATGTCCCAAAAGTAGTAGGACTGAGTCAATTAAAAAAAATTACTGCCAGAATTGCTACAATCGCTCAAATGCCTTCGAAGTAGCGCCCTTGTGCGTCCACATACCGTTGCCACCGGGTTTACCACACCTCGTACACCTTCTGGAAGGCGGCGCCCGGAATGCTGATAAGCTTCCTCGTTACGGCCTCTTGTAACGCTTCCACCGAGCCGTGGTGACGTCCATTTAGCACGAGTTTGAGGCGGGAGAAGAGGAAGAAGTCTGGTGTGTCATTGTCTAGAAAATTTGGATCCTCACTCACATGGTCGAGAAGCTCTTGGCAGATCCGCGTGCGATTTTCCCATTGTTCGTCCGACAGCGGCACCAATTTCGCACACACCTTTCTCATGTCCATTTTTTTGGTCACAAGTCGATTCACATCACTTTTAGGGATACTGATTTCATCAGAAACCATTCGAACACATAATCTGCGAGCCCTGTACTACAAAGCCTTCACTCTTGCAAGATTTTTGTTTCCTTTTGAAGTCGAAGGGCGTCCTGAACGTACAGTGCCTTTAACATCTTCTGTACCGCACAGATACAACTTGTGCCACTCGAAAACACGCTACCGATCTAAATAGGGCGTCATCACCATTGATACATATCATGAGTCTCTTTTCCGGTTTTGCCCAGTTTCACGCAAAATTTGTTGGCACAGCGCCGTTTCAACAACTGGTTCATGACGGAGCGTAACGAAGTCACGTTATAGAGGTTTCGCAAACGAACGATCCGCACTCCGCAAAGGCTGGGAGTCAACTGCCACCGACCTCCAGCCTTTCCTGAGACTCCCATCCCTCGTAGCCATCCAGAGGAACCGCCACCCATCTGTCCGTCGATTCGGGAAAAAATAGTTCATTCTACTATTGGAACAGACATCTTATATTGTGGTCAGTGCCTCCTATGCGAGTTTGTTTTCTGGGGGAAGTATAGAAGGGAACACAAGATATGATGTCTTCGACACGATATACGAGGGTCATCCGGAAAGTAGTACCCGTTCGTGAAATAAAGACACAAAAGTAAATATTAACAAACATAAAAAAATTTATTTGAAAGAGGATACTTTAAACTACTTCTCAACATAATCTCCAAGCAAATTAAGGCATTTGTCATAACGTGTGACAAGTTTCTGTATTCCTGCTGCATAGTCCTTCGCCGCCAGCTCATTGAGATACAGGGTCACTCCTTCTTTAAGTTCTTCATCGCTGTCAAATCTTTTTCCTGCCAAAAAGTCTTTAAGCTTTGTAAAGAGATGAAAATCTGAAGGGGCCAAGTCCGGGCTATACGGTGGATGGTCGAAAGTTTCCCATTTGAATTGCTGCAAAAGTTTTTGTGTTATCCCAGCTGCATGAGGCCTGGCATTGTCATGAACGAGAATGACACCAGTAGACAATAGACCTCGCCGCCGATTTTGTATTGCCCGCCGTAATTTCTTTAATGTTTCACAATACGCATTGGCATTAATAGTGTCTCCACGGGCCATAAAATCAATAAGCAATACACCTCGTCGATCCCAGAAAATGGTTGCCATGAGTTTCCTGGTGGACAGAACTGTCTTGAATTTTTTTGGTTTGTTTGGTGAATGAGCATGATGCCACTCCATTGACTGTCGTTTACTCTCAGGCGATGCATAACAAACCCATGTTTCGTCACCAGTAATTATGCGAGTCAAGAAAGAGTCTCCTTCATCAGAATAACGTCCCAAAAACGTCAGTGCTGCAGCCATACGCTTGGTTTTGTGCTCATCTGTAAGCATGCGAGGGACCCATCTTGCACAAATTTTTGCATAATGCAGATGGTGTTTAACAATTTCATGAACAATTGTTCGAGAAACATTGGGAAAATGCTCACAGATGTCATCAATTGTGATGCGCCGATCGTTCCTCACGAATTCGTCAACTGAGCTCACCAGTTGGTCTGTAATGACAGACGGTCTCCCCGAACGCTCATCGTCGTGTGTGTTCCCCCTCCCCATGTTGAAGTTGCGACACCACCGCCGAACAGACGACTCGTCCATTACATTGTCTCCATACACCTCCTTTAATTGGCGATGAATATCACATGGGCGAACGTTTCTTGCATTGAGGAATTTAATCACTGCCCTCACTTCACAACTGGCGGCGTTCTCAATTTTTTTAAACATTGTAAACAATCACAGAAACAACACAGGCAATGCTAGCGTCACGCAACTTGGCTCAGAGAAGGCAGACAAGCCACTGAAGCTATCTGACCTCGTCCAGCGGCTACTCGCGTCGTCAGCACTTCATGCGGCACGAACGGGTACTACTTTCCGGATGACCCTCGTACGTTTGTTTGACAATAATATGCTCTCTGTTTAAATCATTATTGTCCTCTTTCGGAATATTGTGTTAGGCAGTAATGATGCTCATCCGCATGCGTGAAGGATGTCACTTTGCTGTAGTAGAACAGGTGAAATGGAACATTGCTTGTCTTTTTCGCTCCACGAAGCAGGAATTCAAATTCTTTACTGAGATGCGGGCATTGGGCAATTGGTAATCGATTCCATCGGAAACAGAAATCAGTCTTCGGCGCTCCTTGTCCCGGGGTGAACTGCATCCCTGGTCTTCTTTTTTTTCTTCGGCGCCTCCGTTCCAATGAATCACTCAGAATCGCAGCCACCATTACCACTAATGCCATTTTTGGGTCGTTGAGTCGAGCAGCGGAATGATTCCTTTCTGGTGGTCCAAGGGAAAGGGTGGGGGAGTCTCCGACGACCCTAGGGTGCTCTTCATCCGTGACCCCGAACGTCAACCTCGGACAAAATCGATAGCTATGAGTGAGGTTCCTCCTTCCCGTGGGCACCCGTGTTTCCTTGGCAGTTTGAAATATGGAGCATTTTAAGCTCGCAGTCTGGAGGGAGAGCGTGTGGCATTTTCGGGGATGGGCCCCTCGTACTCGGGAAGCGGCGTACGAGGGGCGCATCTGTCGAGGAACCAAGGATTCATGAAGTGGCGCCACCTTTGGGACCCTCGCCGTCCTTACGTTGCCCTTCCCCGCATCTTACCTCGAAACCTTCCACCCATAAACCCCTTCTCCCCCATCCCATAGTCCACAACATCCGAGGGTAACGTACGACGATAGTTATGGGGTTGTTGGAAAAAAGGGTGGGTTTTTAAGTGGAAATATGGAGCTTTAAATATGTTATTTATTTCTTTCAACACACGCATAAGTATTACTTGCATTCATATTTTTATTTGTAGCATAAATTCGGAAAAAAGTACATTTCGACGGAGGCAGGAAAAATGTCTGCGGTCAGAAGAGTGAGGGAATGGGTGTTGAACGTAATAGAATGGATAGAAAGGAGAATGTTGGTTAAGCGGAGGAAAGGGTGGGAGGGAATAGGATTTTAAGCCCCATGAAGCTAGAGATTTATGAATAAATGAAGGAGAGTTCGGTGCAATCAGGAAGAATTGCAGGCATTAACGTACGTAGTGGTATGAGCATCCTTCACCCCGTCCAACATGCCTATCCTATTCTTACCCCTTCCTCGTCTGCCTTATATTCTCCCCTCTTCTTCAACTCTCCATTCCCAATCAAAACATCCCGAATCCGTATTTCCCGCCTCCTTTTTACATCCGCATAAAGTAAAAAGAGATGTTTCAGGTATGATATGGTGGAATATCATGATTAATTAAAAATAGAAATTTTCCACAAAATAAAATTTAATGCGACCGGTTTCAATATTACTACACCATCATCACGTGATGAGGCTGTAGTAACATTGAAACCGGTCGCTTTAAATTTTATTTTGTGGAAAATTCCTATTTTTTATTAATTCATATTAAGGACCGTAAATTATTTCTTAGAGTAATCTGAAGAGTGAAAATCTATGGATGCGAATTCAAATTGTATAACTCAAATATTCTTATTGATGAAGTTTTTATGGATGAAAATAAAACATTCCATCAAAAACTAAATGCCATTTTCGCGTTATATTGTTTTGTTTAAATTAAATCCATACAACGATGAAATTACTCTCAAGAAAAAATAATTGTCGATCATTTTTTCCCGCGGCCACCAGCTACGGCAGCCGCATTTTCAAAGAAAAATAACAACGCTTATGAAAAACTACAATGCTAAGAAGAACTATGCCAAACTTAAGATAAAAAAGAAACAGTGTACATTCGAGTAATAATGTTTAGGGAGGGTACAAAACATATCCATTGTAGTAAGATTAATCACCATTGATGGGGTAATAATTCCGGGCAGTAGCTCCAATCCCCCCCGGAAGTTCTGAAAGGGTGTTCGGGAAAAACCCGGAATCTAGTAAGCCTTTCGAATATGAGGAATCGATACAGCCATGTGTCATTTTCCAGTACCGTGTGTCGAATGGGAAGGCGAATCCTGTTCACAAAAACCCGCAATGCTCGGATCCAAACGCGGATGCATTCAAAGGGTGCAGATCATCGATAACACTTGCGAGTGGAGGTCGCACATCGAGAGAGGGATTTCACACCCATTTCATTTGCTCGTTCCGCCGGTTTTGGTTTGCCATAAAAATCTGGTGGCCGAAAATATCGCAGTTTTAGTGAGTCCACACTGAACATAAATACCCCGCGATCAACCAGAAATGTGCGTGGCAGGGGGTGCAAGCACAAGGAGGCGAAGGGTAAGTGATAAGGGAGGATATTGGAGAGGAAGGAGAAAGGAAAAAATATACTCGGTAAAAAACTATCAAAAGACGTGCAAACCTGTATTCTTGCTGGAGGAAGACTTAATTCAAAACAAGGATTAATTCATCGATTGGATTAATTATTTGTTCTACGAAAAAAGGGAATTAAAATTAATCATAACCATTTATACGACAGGCATCCACAATGAAAAGACAGATGATGCAGGATTTAAGAGTAAGAAAGGGAATTAAAATTAATCATAACCATTTATACGACAGGCATCCACAATGAAAAGACAAATGATGCAGGATTTAAGAGTAAGAAAGGGAAATTATATTATTACATGGACGTACATCTAATGGTCTCCGCCTCTAAAGTTACAGGAAGGGAATGTGACACACCGCTGTAGACGGCGGATGGGGTGAGGCGTCCCCTCCTCCCCGAAGAGAGACGACGGATGGAAGGAGAAGCTCGAAAACATCAAAGCAGGGTAGGAACTATCATGAATCGCAAGCACTCGGTCGAAATTATCAACATTAGCGGTTATAGCGGTACAAACTCTTACACCAGCTCAAAATGTCAAAGGAAAATTAAAAAAATCCTCCTTTTGCTTTCTCAGGAAGTGTCTTCCTCTTTAATAATTTCTGACGTACTGCTCCGAGACCCAGTGAATTTAGTAGATATTTATGCTCATAAATAAATCAGTTTTAGCTAAATAATTAATTATCAAATAGACCGTTTAATAATCCAATCATGTGAGGAAAACATATCTTTATTTATCCTGCTTACCTATTCTTCCGACCGATTTGTTCGGAAGAATCGGATTCTTATAAGGTATACGTCGACGACGGTTACTCCAACCCTATCAAAATACGGCATTAGTTGTTCATGCATCGAACTAAAGGAGTTATTAAACATTGTGTGACCATTTTTTTTATTTTAAAAGGAAACTTAAATTCCTTCTTAGCCGTGGAATTCTCTTAAGTCTGCTTTGCAAAATGATGACTTTTCACATCACCAATTTTCATGTGACCAAATGCATTATTGTTGTCATTGGTAATGTAATGATTGAAGTAGGATTGGGATGAACACCAGCTACGCAGTGATGCATTTCCTAGCCTCTTCAATGGAAAAGAACCTGTCATCCAACTTCCTCCGTTCCGACATGAAGTCCCTCTTCAATTCAGGATGAATCCTTCCTCCCTTCATCACATCCAGCATGCCTATTCTATTCCTACCCCTATCTCGTTTGCCTAACGTCCTCTCCTATCTCGCAGAGGAACATATAAACGAGTTAATATTCTAAACCGGCCATCATACATGTACAAGGAGGTAAATGCGATTCTAATTCTTCTTGTATTCTTTTAAATGTCGTATCTGCATTTGAATTCTTGTGTGCTCTTCATTCGCTGTTACACAGCTGTTATGAAATAATAAACATTGAAATAGTTAAAATTTTAATGACAACTTACCATAAGAATTAAGAAGATAAATCCCACGAGTCAAAGATTTGTAGTTATCTCAGGTTCTGACATAGGAGCAGTTTCATCATATTTTTGTTTGTACTTTTCAACTTTGTAAAATAATTTACCATGTCCCTATTAACGTGAAATAATGAAATCTTTATAATAAGATATGAACAAAGGTTTTCATGCAATGAATATAATAATGAGCGCTGAGAGATTGCTGAGGATTTCACGTGTTCGAGAATTATTGATGTAGTTGTCCGCTATGGCGTGAACAGTGAACATCAATAGTCAATTCGTGGGGTTCGAACAAAATAAAACAAAGATGATTAATGATTATTACGGAATTGTAACGACGTTACGTTCTAAAGTAATGCTGTCGGCAGTTCGTTTGGCTGTAATTTTGACATAGAACATACGTAAAAGTATTTGAGAATATTGTATGGACGTGAGTTCCTATTGGTTAACGCATTTCCGAGGCATTAATATTCCCAGAAAATTATGGGCAACTTTCTAAAGGTGAAGTGAGATGGAAACCAAACCGATTAATTTTTTTTTAATTCACAGTACAGTATGGTGGCTACTGTGGCTTTATTAACGTTCTTGTTTCTTGTTGGAGAAATATCGAACGTGCTTGAACAAATCATCCAACTTTTTTGCTTTTTTCGGAATACTATACGCCGAGCGACATCCAATCTTCTTTCACCAATATTGAAAACTTCGTTTGTTTTCTTCTTTGTCCAGCTTATATTCCCCAATCTTATGCATGCCTTCAACTCAAAAGCCCCTCCTAACCCCTCATTTCTCAAGAACGAGATCATCGATGATCAATAAGCTAGTAGGAGTGTTTTTATGTTGAGCTTTGCTCGATAAAAAGTATTCTTCGGTAAAATGGGTTCTCTAATAATCATAATAAAAGGTAAGGACCCGGAAGGGAGGGTAAAGGGGTTATTTCTTAGGGAAAGAAAGGGGATGAAAGGAAGAAGATGAATTCAGGGCGAATGGGAGGCTTCACCTGAGAGTGGAAGGCAATAGTCTAACAATCTTAAGACTATCTTAAGCCCAGTATGACAACCTTAAAAATGTTTTATGAATTTGGAACTTTGGCATTTCATTTTACTTCATTGCATCTTTAAAGAATCAAAATATTTAGTCTCATTTCTAATTGGTATAAAAATCAGTTGGGAATCTGTTCGGTAATAAAATTTAAAATGTCTGCTTTCCACCCAATTTATTTACACAAAATATTTTATATAAACAAAATGTTTATTTAATAGTTGTATCCATCCAAAAACCTACCTTAACCGGTAGATTGCCTAATAAATAAATAAATATATGTGTATATATATATATATATATATATACATATATGTATAATGTAATTTGCTTTTGCATTGAAACTTTGTTTCACCTTTACCAACAAATTGATTCTTATCTCTTAAACCTAGTCTTAAATGACTCAATCATAATTATGTTCCGACCTCACTTCAGACTACCAATCGATGGTGTCTAAAGCTACCGAATCGTATTTTTAATTTTCTGTTGAAGCTACGAACGTAACTGGTGCAAAGGGGGAAAGGTAACCTTGAATCCAACTTTTCGGAGGCATGCCTCCAATATTTAATAAATTTCTCGTATTTAACAAAGTTCTCACGTTCCTATCACGTGTCTTCTGCGCATCCAATCCAAAGTTTATTGGCAATCGTGTGACTCCCCGACTTTCTGGGGCCTTTTTCACGAACAGGGTGACCTTTCGACGATCTCCTTTAATTCCCGAATCAATTTGTCTGAGCTGGGTGATAAACGCCCATTCAATGTGAGGCTTAACTGACGAGAAATTGCCTGTTTGTAATTGGTTATGTACCAATTGAAGGTGTCCTGTGGGCGTCCTCTAATATCCGAATGACGAATATCGCACATCCGCTAAGTAGTTTCACGAAGATGGCTCGCCTCCCCTCTTTCATGAATCAAGAGAGACATGTGCCTTCATGATTTTGAAGAAAAATACGTACAATATTGAAAAAAAATATTATATTTCTAAAAAATATTTGGACTCGTCAGGAATCATCTGACGAGTACTAAGCAGCTCGAGAGGGAATGTTATTAGCTAATATTAGCATCTGACGCGTTCTTCGAATTTTCGGCATCACAAAGATTTTCAGTTGAACACACTGGAGACGTATTTCCTAATTTGCTTATTAGCTTTGTTATTTCACGCTAGTTAGGCCCCACCTTAGTATGCTGCAAATATATGGAATCCTTATGAGGTAGGCTTAGTTTTGGAACTAGATCGATTGCAACAACATATAGCAGCTAGGTTTGTGAAAAGTGATAATAAACATGGGGGCAGTGTCACGACACAATTGGAAGAATTCGGATTGGAGCCACTAGTTGACCGTGGGCTAAGATACGGGTTAAATTTACTGCGTAAATTTGAGGATGGTTACTTATCTGAGGATGTTAAGGACGTATTACAGGCCCCGAAGTACTATGGTAGATCAGATCACGTACGTAAAATCAGGGAGATTTATAGTAGAACTGATAGAATTTAAATATTATTCATCGCTCGATTAGAAATTCAAATACATACTATATAATCGCAGTCACGAAGGGGATAATAATTGTCTTTCGTGCATAAGAGTGGTGTCTCTTATATTGTGTCGATATCATGCAAACGTTGTAAATGTACCCAACTTTATAGCATTATACCCGCATAATTTGAATATATACTGTTATTGAAATTTTTTGCATGTAGTAGTTTTTTCCGCATTGAAAAAGCTTGTTCGAGTGCATGATCGAACTAATTAATTTCTGTGTAGAGATGTAATTGTTGGGCGTGCAGGTATGGTGATCTAACACCTCCCGCCGTACGCCACTGCGGCGGGTTGCGGGGTATTATGTGTATGTATTATTTGAATAATTTGGCGGTGGGAAAAACCGGTTTAGGGCAAAGGTTAAAATAGAGCCGCTGCGTTACTAAATCAACGTGGGAAATAAACACCAATGAGAGGTTATTTTCACGTCGACGAGTCGGTTGCATAAACAGCACCGTAGAAATGAAGTCGACTCGGAAGGTCCCCTCGCAGCCACGAGACTAATACTATAGAAGTGATGAATACAAGTAACCCAAAGCCGTACTCTTGGGGGCACTAGTTAGGGGACACGGGGGAGGGTGCAAAGAATAAGGATAACAAAACTGCACACACTCTCTCACTCCGGTATTTGCAGTGCAAATTGACCGTTGCAAGTCACAGACACACACGCACTCAGGGTTTACGGGGGAAAAAACCCTCGCCAGGGACCACACACTCAGACAAGGCAAATCAAACCACACGCACTCCTTCACTCCGGTATATGCAGTACAAATTGACCGTCGCAAGTCGCAGACACACACGCACTCAGGGTTTACGGGGGAAAAACCCTTCGCCAGGGACCACACACTCAGACAAGGCAAACAAAACCACACGCACTCCTTCACTCCGGTATATGCAGTACAATTGCGACTGTCAATTTGTACTGCATATACCGGAGTGAAGGAGTGCGTGTGGTTTGATTTGCCTTGTCTGAGTGTGTGGTCCCTGGCGAGGGGTTTTTTCCCCCGTAAACCCTGAGTGCGTGTGTGTCTGTGACTTGCAACGGTCAATTTGCACTGCAAATACCGGAGTGAGAGAGTGTGTGCAGTTTTGTTATCCTTATTCTTTGCACCCTCCCCCGTGTCCCCTAACTAGTGCCCCCAAGAGTACGGCTTTGGGTTACTTGTATTCATTGCATTCATTCGGCCGTAGTACGTTCCCTTTTGCTTTACTATAGAAGTGAATCGGCCGTCCCAATATCATCTCCACGGGCTGTTTATTTTCACTTTTCCGTTTCACTTCCCGTGAGTCGGCCGTGATGCACGATTCACTCCCGGGTGCCCTGCTATTTTTACCTCGAGGCCGCCTGCCATTTTTCACGTTTTCTTTTCCTTCGCGAGTTCGCTTCTGTGATAAGGCCGCCATGTCTTTCCGTTTATTTGTGCCTCGGATATCCAAAACCACACGCACCCGTCGCTTCCGTGCCTCATACTTAGTAAACGGACGGCTCGCGTCAATGTTAACATTAAAAGGGTTGGTGCATAAATTATCCGGAAATGTTTCGGAAGAATAGATTAGTTGCAGGTATTGCTGCAATACCTCAGAATTGTTCAAAATACATCCCTTGAGCGTTGACGCACTTTTGCCAGCGGCTTTTCCACGACTCGAATGCTCCCTGGTAGACAGATTCCGAAAGGTCCTTAAGGGTACGCGAGCAAGCTTCTTTGACAGCACTTAAGGGTCCCAGATGTTGTCCTTTGAGGAAGAATTTTACTTTTATGAATGGGAAATAGTCTGTTGTTGCCAAAAGTTGTCCTAAAAGGGGGATGTTCTTCAACGCATTCCAGAAGAGCAAGCTGACACTCGGCAATATTCTTGGTCGTCCGTCAAGGCCTTCGGGACGAGTGTAGCGCAGATCTTTCTCATGCCCGAAATTTCAGCGAAAATGGTGTGTTCACTGTCATCTTATCAACGTCAATACAATATGCGATCATGCGAACACGAAACAGACGGTCTGAATTCAGCACTTCACGCACACGTTGCACGGTGTCGTCGGTCCTTGACGTCGACGGCCATCCAGCCATGGGGCTCGTCCTTCACACTCTCTCGGTCATATTTGAAGAGCTTGTGTCACTGTTGAAAATTGCAGTTTGTGATATGTTTTCATCCTTGAACACTTTGCGAATCATGCCCAACGTCTCCGTACCCGAATTCCTTAGTCCAACACAAAATTCGATGGCGTACCACTGTTCATTTTGCGATTGAACCGAGTCCCTCGACAGGGCTCTACTAAAAACAAAATAAGTATAGCCTGAATGAACGCTCGCAGGCGATTGGCGCGTGTTGAAGGTCGGACCCCCCCACCACCGACCCTGCATGAGGCGAGGGCGCTGCGACGTACAATCACGTCAGGAAAAAAAACTCTGATACTTTTTGTACAAATCTTTTAGATCATAGAACAATTCGAATCTTTGAGGCGTAAAGTGCGTTTTAATGACGGAAGGCGAGGTAGCCGGGCGCACTCTCCTAGGTAATCGTCCGCCTAACGTTCACTCCCCTGCCGCCTCTTACCACAACCGCATTCGCTTCCCGACAGCCTCGATCCGTTCCCACTCTCCTCGAGCACATTCACCGATAACCATTCTCTATACAAAACTTCTGAAAGTAATTAGTGATCTCTTATTCGCCTCCCTTCCCAAGTTGCCAATATTTTTTAAACTGCACCGTTGTTAATTTTGAAATTGTTTCAGTCTAAACATTTTTCATGGATACTACAAATTTAATCGCCACTATAAATTGGGAATATATATGTTGGGTTATGGACAGTTTTCCAAGTGAAAATGTTGCATGAAAAACAGTTGTGATTTTAAGATATCGAATATGAAAATTTATGTTAAAAAAATTATGTCACCCTTACCTCAGCCCGCTTCTCCTCACCTCAACAGCATTAGCCATTGAAAACAATAACGGATAAAAATTATAAATAAAAAAACGTAAATAATTTCATCATAAAAACGTTAAAAATAAATATTTTCCGGGTAGAAGATTAAATTCTAGGCGGAGTAGTTCATGCCACGGTGGTTTAATCTCAATTGGATTTAGTTGAAAAGATAAGTTCGGCCCCTGTTGCCCTTGAGGTCAGAGGCCGTTTCCTTTTTCGTTCGTTAAAATTAAAACTATTCGCAGTAAAAGCATTGTCGTGGGTAAAAATTAGGGCAAAAAAGGAAGGGCAAGCTGAGGTGTAATATAGATGAAGGTGAAAATTTCTCCAGGTCCCTGTTTCTTGGAATTCCAGTTTCATCCGTGAGCGGTGCATAGTGGTGTCCGTTGTGCACCTCCCGGCGACCGGATCCTCCCTCGAGTGCCGCTCTAACGATGCCCTCCGCCGGGAATCGATTTGTCATTCCTCCTCCACTCTCCCTCATGCTTTGCCCCAAAAGCAGCCCTTTCACTTTCTCCAATTAGGGGAAAGCGCAATTCATTATTTTGATGGGCACATTTGAAACAAATGGTGTTTTGGCAAAATTATAATAAGCACACCTGACATACAGGGTCTGTCCCAAAAGTATTAGGACTGAGTGGATTAAGAAAGATTTCATGCCAGAATTGATACATTTTCTTAAGTTTTTTCGGAGCAGCTGCTAAGCTACCTCGTCACGGCCTGTTGTAACGCTTCCACCAAGCCATGATGACTTCCTTTCGGCAGAAATTTAATGGGGACGGGTGAAAGGGAGAAGTCTACTGGGACATTGTTTAAAAAATTTGGATCCTCACTCATGTGGTCGAGAAGCTCTTGGCAGATCCGCGTGTGAGTTTCCTTTTGTTCGTCCGACAGCACTCGCGGCACCAACTTCTCACACACCTTTCTTATGCTCATGTCTTCGGGCAGAAGTCGATGCACATCACTTATAGGGGTGCCAATCTGAACGGAAACTATTGATATTTAGACATTAAGGGTACCTCGATGTGTATGGCCTTTAGCGCCACTCACATATTTAGTATTTGGTAAACATTGGTACTTAATAACGTGCAAACATGCTGGAAGAACCCCAATTCAAAAGAAGGATTAATTCACCGGACAAGCGATAATTATTAAACACATTCCATTTACAAGTCAGGACAAGATTAGACGTTGCGTAAACATAAGGTATATTGGTCGGTGAATGCGTGTTTTAGTTGATAGTATATGTATTTGCATGCGTGTAAGTTCAAATTGGTTTTGCATTAATATCACATTCACCTCTGTGGGTGTATATTTTCATGAATTTATTGGCTTTGCATGCAGTTTTATTCTCTTTTACGGTTGGTTACCTAACACCCCATGCCACACTCTCTTGCGGTAGTTTTCGGGGTACTATGTAAGATGTAATAGTAGACCAAACTTGGCTGTTTTTGAGTTGTTCTTAAAGAAACAAAGTAAAGACAATGAATCCGTCGATTGATCTTTTTGGAACCCGTATACGTATCTTGCCTCCTCAGTCAGCTGCTCTCGGGTCCAGCCTCGTGGGTGGTCGCGTTGTAAGGTCAGCCCCTGCGAGCATTGCGTTTGAAGCAATCGAAGCAAAAATCCTTGGGCAACGCTTGAGGCACGCGGGGCAATTGGACGATTCGACGTCTCTCTAATCTTTGAATATGTCGTAATAACGACCCCATTCGCCGGGATTGACGTGACTCCTTGGTTACCTAATGGCAATTATTTTGATTAATTTCAACCACCAAACCTTCTCCTGGGTGATCCATTGCATCAATTCAAGTCTTTAATTGGATATCTAAGTATGAATGCATGCAAGGAATGAATGTGATAATGGAAAAAAGTTAGTTGCAATGGTTGTTTTCGCATGAATTATACCGATGTACTTAACATTATTCCGTTTTACGGGTGGTGATTTAACAGTCCCCGCCACTTGCCCTTACGGCGACTTGCAGGGTATCATCTAGATGTAGAACATCGGAGGCGCTAGGATTATTCCTCCTCCTGTCAGCATTGAACTCGAATGGTTTGTACTTTTCTAATAGTTGAAGTCGTGCGTGTCGTGTAACTTTTTCTTTGCTATTCCACAAATTTCACGAATGTGTTTTCCCCAGGTAATATCCTTAGTTATCGTTTCACCCAAGGGTTTTGGCGATTCAGCGTGTGTTATCTTGGTTCCCTGAATAGTGTAAATGTTTTCGGGTGACATACTAGTATTCTTCCTCCAAAATGCATCGATACACATTTATTCAAATTTAATTCTAGCTCCTGTGTCTCGCAATACTTTTCGATAGCATTTACGTCGTTATTTAATAATACTCGATGTTTATGACTGGATATTTCCCTATATGTTACGACATCATCAACATATAGACGAAGTTGACTAGAAAACTGAGACCCCTTGACATTAATGTGAGCAACACAAGGATATAAATATCCTTGTGTTTCGGCAGCCGGCAAAACAAAGTGGTTAAGTTGGCGCGCGAGTTGCCATGATTCGTCTTCGACTGACGACGCCGCCGTTGATCTCGTTCCATGACTCGCCGGAGTGAATGGCTTCACTGTCCGTGAAGGGGTCTCTAACAGTTAGGGATTAGACCGCCGTGATTAATGTTCTCTAAACCGGTCACTCACATGGGAGATGGGAAGGGCGCTTAATGTTTAGCGAAATGACCGCCAATTTCCAATTTCAATCTTCATTTCTCATCACAGCATTCCCTGCCCCTTTTCCCTTCACGATCACCCCCTGCCGTACACCAATAGTGTTATCAATTAATGTTATCTCAAGAGAGAGAAAGAGGTTTGCACATGAGATGCGACCTACCACTTACAACCGCATTGGTCATAATAATACTACAGTATTGGTTAGTTTTTACCTTTTGTAAATACATGGCGTATCAGGTAATCTCGTAGTGTTCTAGTCGTTTATATTTTGAATTATTAGTCATAAGTGGCCCATTGGTTTGATGGTGTCGAGTGGCACGTTCGATTTTTCGTACAAAATAAATAATAACGTTGTGCGAAGCACTCTTTAACTTTCTCTTATAAGTAATCATTTACGTCGCAGGACTTGCACTTTCAGATCCACCGCGTTAAACTGAGTTCCCTCGTTTTTGCAATATTTCAATTGCATAAAAATAAATGCATATTAATGCACGGTCGAATGCTTGAACAGATTATGTAACTCGGTGCTCAGTGGTAACCCATCGTTCAATAAGTCCAGGGACGAATTATAATACAACCATTTCAGAGAGTAAAAATCATTCGCCTTGACCGGGATCCGAACCCGGATCCCTCGATATCCGGCCGAGTGCTTTAACCACTTAAACTACCGAGACGTCCTCTTACACTCTGAAATTTTGGGGGCTTTAAAGGAACAAGATGTTATGACGAAATACCGTACATACAATGTCACAGGCATTCGTAGTCGTGCGCGACGCGCCACAGTCCACGATGTTAATAAAGCCAATTTCAAACACTTAGGCTGTTCATACCTTAGACAAATTTCAAGAAACTGTAACACTAACTTTAACGGAGTCACCCGCTATGGTTGTATTATAATGCACACATAGCGGGTGACTCCGTTAAAGTTACTGTTACAGTTTCTTGAAATTTGTCCAGGGACTAACTAAGAAAAAACATTTATTTTGCGAAATTCATCTTTATTCATCAACATAATCACCTTTAAGAGCTATAGTATAATCATTCCAACGCTTTTATAACTATTCGATACCATGCCTGTAAAACGATTTGTTATTGTCTTCAAAACATAAGCTTGGGAAGGATGGGGAAGCAGATTGAAGCCCAACTCGTTCAATTTGGCCATTGTTTTCATTAATTTGTGGCACTGTGGTGCATTGTCTTGATGAAAGATGATTTATTTCATCTTCATGTGCATTCGTTTTTCTTACGATTTCGCCCTTCAAAAGCACCAATAACTCAATGTAATGGTCGCTGTTGACAGATTTTCCCTTTTCAAGGCAGCCAATGTAAATTATACCTTGCGCATCCCAAAATATATTCCGTTCAATAAGTACCGGGACTTGTTGAATGAAGGGTTAAAAAGGCACCAAGGAACGAGAACACCGCGTTGTAGTCGTACCCCTCTGCTTCGAAAGGGGCTCCATCCTTGAGCTCCCCATCATCTCCCCCCCCCCCGTTCCACCTCTCGGCCTGTCCCCGCCCCCTTTCCCTCTCCGGCTGGACCGGAAGTCGAAAAATTCACATGTGCAGATGGGAAAACATCCTCTGCCTTCCCCTCCCGCAGAGGGCGGAGGCGAGCTCAGTGTTTCGCGAAGGCCTCCCCTCTCGGCGATGATCAGACAAGATCCCCTGCCGACGCGAGGCGACGGTGAGGGTGCCAGTCACCGGACCCGCCGGGGGCCGCGTAGGGACTGGCGGAAGACTGTATTTCCGACAGTTGGAAACGGAGCCGGAGCACATTATGTGACCGGGTAATTATGAGCGATGCCCCTTGATTTGAGTACGATCGCGGCTGCCACGCACAACCACTTGTTTCTACATCTAAATCTACACAATACCCCTCCAGTCACCGAAAAGGCGTGTGGCGGGAGCTGCTAAGTCACCAGCCGTAAAGGAAAATCCACCAAAATGCAAAACAAACAGATTCATGCCAGTTCACACGCGTGAATTGCCGCATTTATGTGCTGTAGTGGCTTTCTTTCTGTCTTAATATCGACTCACCTTTGCATTATAATTTTGACTTAAGATCCTAATGAGGGAAATTGATCAAGCAGGAAAGTTTTAAAACGCCCTGAAATTAAAGGATCATGGAAATGATGATGAAATAATGATACTTTTGGGTGGAATTAAGTGAATTTTAGCCTCAAAACTACGAAAACTAGAGTGATATTTGAAGTATAACGAAATAAATTACATTTTTTTGTTTTACATGGGTTAATAAAAAAGCATAAGATTCCACAAATTCATTAATCGTTAAATCGGCTCTCGTGGCACCTGTTTTAACCTTTTTGTGCAGACATTATTAGTAATTAATGTTATACGGCGTACAGTGGTTTAGCTTTATCTCTTGCCCCATTAACTGATAATTCTGTAACCCTTGAGCTGTCCTTTACGATGACGCTCTCACATTGAATGCAATTCGGGTGGAAGACGAAAGCATTCAACTTCCAGGACGGGCATACGTGCTTACTGAATTTAACCTCCGCATCCAGAAATTCCATTCCATATTACGTGATGTCGCACAGAGGATAAGAATTCTCAGAGGTGCAAATATACGGGCCTGGAATATGGCGTGCAAATATGCTATGCCGTATCTGTACCGTTATTAGCTCCACCATTATATTACATCTGTATATTAATTATCCTTCTCTCCACCACAAGATCATGTGGCAGTGTGCATTGGGTCACCAGCCATTTGGGTTATTAGTGATTGTATCAAGAAGTAAATTATTAATTAGCGTATCATTTTCAAGCACTCAAAAATATGCCCTTGTGCTAATTTTTGTTAATTCTATCACGATTTGTATAAGGATGAAGGGTTCCTTGCATAAACAAAGCAGATAATCAATTTCTTTTAATTTATCGTTTCTTTCTTACGTTTATGATTCCTGATTGTCCGGGGGAAGAATGACTATTTTTATATGCCGGTACTGGAGTCTATCTCCTTTTTATCTGATCTTTGTGGTTTGATCTACCTACATAAGGCATAACAATTCCCTTTGTATCATTGCTGAACTCGTTTGTTCAGAATCTTACTTAAAATTCTCAGTCTCACTTGTCTCTTCGCATCTCAAGTGGCTACCTGTTTATTCTCCCTTAAACGTCACACTCATTTTCTTATTATAGCAATTTTTCTTCAATCTCGCGGATTTTCTCTAGACTTCATCTTTAACTCTTTTAGACACAGTTTCTCCCAAGGATCCCAAATACGTGCGGTTTATTCCAAATGTGGCCTAACTAGAGAGAAAAAACGCCTCCTTATACTTTCTCTTTACATTACACAATTGAGTTTAGCGTGTAATTCTCCAAGATCGCATAAATATCAAAACTAGCGAAAGCCTGTAATAAATAGCAACCCCTTACCTTCCACGAGTTCTGAAGTAATATAATTGAAACGAGTGTAAGCAATAATGAAAATTTGTTGGATTTTGACATGATACTTTGAACCTAATAGTACGTAAAACCGAAGCAAAAGTGACCCGTCGCCGAGGCAGTGGGAATGATTTGGAAGGAGGATCCTGCGAGGCTCCTCAAATGGAAAGGAGTGACATCTGGTGCGTTGAAATCCCTTCGTGGTGTGTGAAACATCACCTCCCTGTGACCAACTTCAAAGCGTTGCTTGGCCTCCCGCGGGGTTGTCGAAAGTATACGGCAGGGGCGTGATGTCCCGGCAATGAATGGCCATGTGCGCCAGAAGGGTAGTTATTGGTTTCTGTGCTTGTTAACTGCGTCTGTTTTTACCTCCCCTAGCTCCCTTCTCTTCCGTCTGACATACCCACCTTCCTCGTGATATTTTGAACCGGACCACATGTAGCGACTCCTAGGAACCTGCAGCCCTTACCAGTTGTACTAGTTGGCCACAGTTTGTATTCTGCTTTATATACGTAAGCATGAAGTGGAGGTTTAAAGTGATATTGACAGCAGCATAGAGGACTTAAGCTTGGCAAAAGAAGATGGCTAGCTGATTGACCTCCCTCTCTCATTTCCTTGACCATTTTAAGGTATCAGTTAAGTCGTCCTTACTCTTGTGTTCATAGGAAAGTGAGTCTTTCTGTATTTTTAAAAAGAAAAAGAATTACGCTACACCAAGTACTCTTTCCATGGACTGTTTTTAATAATTAATAGCATGTCCTTTCTCAAACTGCCCAAGTTTACACCTTAACACTTGAAAATAATCTAAGAAATGTAGTTATGCTGTGTTGCATATAGTTGTAATAGCTGCAACGTCTATCATATCGTTATTATGAGGAAAACAAATTTATACTTTTCCGCAGAATGCAGATTTGTTTTTCTAATAATCAGTCAGCGTCTCCTATATATAGCGGCCAAATTGCGATGCAGATCACTTCGACCTGAAGACGCCTTGCAGAACTGGGGGCGAAACAGTTGTCTAACAATCAACCCACGCGACGGTGATTCCTGGAAGCAGCGTGGCTCTTTAATATCATTATATTATTAAATAGCTGAGAACGTAACTGAAAAAGTGTTAAGAATAATTATTGATATATAAGCGGAGAATAAAGGTTATCAATATTATTGAGTATTATAGTAAAGGGCACATGTATCGGTGAATTAGTAAGGTCATTAGGTAATTTGAAAAAAAAACTCCCGCGATAACATTAAAAAGTGACCAATATCAAACTGCAGTTTTCGTTAATTATGTAAATTATTAGAGCAGATAAAATAAGGCGTTTTTAACGTAATCCCCCTTTTGCTGCAAGTTGTGGTCCCATCAAGCTTTATCGAAATGAAAGGCTGACAGATATGCTTCAGTGCACACCGTGAAGCACCAGGAGAGAACATTTGGTTCTGGTAAACTGACTCGGGAGTTAATCGACTGCCCGATTGCTAGAGTATTTCTGTATGGCCCGAAGGCCTACGACCGTGGCAAGAGGGCACCCATTAAGAGGTAGCCAACGCCTTGGTGTTTCACCCCCGCTTACTTCCTTCCCCGGGATCAATAAACTCCGCTGGTGAGTGGTTTTCCCCCTAATCTGCGTGCAGTCACCCTCATTCCCTTCCTCCAGCCCTTGGTCATGTATTTAATGAATTCGAAGGGGAGCCCGTAGCAAAGTCCCGCTGGTCTCCGCGCGCATCGGTGCAGGGTTCACGGGCGAACACCGCACCCGAATGCACCCCCGCGATGATCAGAATAGTCTACATCTACACAATATCCAGCAAGCCGTCGCAAGGTCGTGTGGCGGGGGGTGTTAAGTCACCAGTCATGCATATCAAAACCAAATCACGTCACCTCTACACAAATATTATTTTGTTCATCCACTGGAAAAAGTTAATCACGGGAAATAAGGTACTCGCATGCAGCGATATGTGATAACAGAATACGTATGTTCAAATCGTGCAATAAAACTGTTAAAAAGATGGGTCTACAAAATAAAAAACATGCAGGAAAGAATATGCATGATATCGACAAAATATGTACACTGCCAATGCAATATCATAAAATAATATTCTAAATCATATTACATATTCAATGTATTCCATTTAAAATATTTACCTCGTGAGGATCCCGTGAACCTGCAGTATACTCTTGATGGGGCTTAACTAACGTGAAATAGCAAAGCTCCTTGACCCTTTCATTACAAGTCCCAAGTATCCTTTTAATGAATCCTGACTTTTTATTTGCTATTCCGTAAATTTCACGAGTGTTTTTCCCCTGGGCATATCTTTAGTTATCGTCACACCCAAGTACGTATTTTATCGAGTGTGTGTTCATTATGTTGGTTCCCTATCTATTGTGTTTTTTGATGAATTTCCATTCCTCCAAAATTTATCATAAATCATTTATTCAAGACTGATTATGTTTGCATACACATACACCAATTTGAAAGTAAAAATGGGGTGGGGGAATTGAGATTTATGTGATGATTTACGAGGAAGTTAATCCCGCGCAATTGATTAGAAACATTTCAAAATATCAGAATTCAAATTTGATTCTAGATCCAAACTCTCACACCACTTTTGGATTGCATTGTAGTCGTCAGGTAATGATGGATGGTTTGTGACTGGATATTTCCATATACGGGTATATTATTATATCATCTACATACACATCTCCGCAATGCCCCGTAAGCCCGCGTAAGAGCGTGCAAAATCATAAGCAATGGACGAATTTTACCGGAAACCTGAGACTCGATGTCAATAATGTATAAAAGAAACAATAGTGGATCGATAACACCTCCTTGTGGGACACAAGATGTGACGCTTACTGTGTTCGATGATCCCCCGTCTATTACAACCCTTTGTTCGTGACCTGTTAAAAAGTGATTAATCCAGTCTTCTAGCTCCCAGGTAATCCATCTTCCCTACTTTTGGAGCAACTTCTTACGAGGGACTTTGTCGAATGCCTGTTTGAAATTTAGAAATATAATATTGACCTGAACATTATTTTCGCATGAAACTAAAAGATCATTTACAAAAAGGGCCAGTTGGACCTCGCAAAATTTACCTTTTTGGAAACAGCGTTGGTTTATTGTAAGTAAATTCTGAGAAGGTAGATATTTCATGATTGAACTAAAATAAGTCTACGGTTTCGAAAACCCGCATCCAGGGAGCCAAGGAGTAGCCAATGCTTCACTTGTAAGATTCATTGATCCTGACTGAATACACTGATAGTAAAACCATGCATTTCATTGCACCTGTATACCATTTTCATGCCAACATACTTTCTACCTTCTTGCATTTCATACAGCGTGCTAATTACGTACTTTCCTCTCTCTCACTGGCTTGACCAGCATTCCCCTGTGCCAGTCATTCACACAATTGCCACTCAAATCATACGCCCTGCGTCCTCTGCTTCTCCTTTCTTCTGTTAAATTTATCCACATATACCATTCCCTCATCCGTCGTCGTGCTCAGCACTTTATCGCTTGCTTTCCTTCCCGTCCATTTCATTCTTTCCATTCTTCTCCGCACTTGCTTTTCCTCTTTTGATCTCTAGCCTCAATAACCGCGTTTTGGAACTGTTAAAAACAACGCTTCATTTTCAAGTTTTCAGCAATATCCTTCGCAACTTTACCAAAGGTTTCAGTCTTCAATTTTCCTCTATTTTGTGAAATCTTTGCATAGCATTAGCGCTTAAACGACATGCTAATTTAAAGACGCCCACTAGCGTATCCCATCGCAGTGAAACCTCATAATGAAAACCGTTTATTAAAGACTCCATCGAAAAATATTTATGTAAGACGTTTAGTTGATCCTTCTGAGAAAGCCGCCAGTAGCTGACTGAAGGGTTTATTTTTTTTGCTGAGACGGCCGTTAACTACTGTTGACCATAACTGGAGATTTAAAAAAATGTTAAAGAGCCCGTTATTATTCGTCGGTGATTAGGGGTCTTTTCCTCGTAGAACTGAGATGACCATAACCATCTTCCCCATTAAAATGAGTTAGTATTCTTAATATACTGACTCGAATCATCCCAGTACAATATTGCCCAATTTAGACGACTAACCATGCATTTGCAATATCGGATAGCTTGCTTTTTTGTAAATTTTAAATATTATCAACCACGGTCAGTAACCCTTTTAGCGAGACAAATGCACAAGGGCCACAAATGAAATTCACTCTTCGGTCATTTATGACAACGATAACAGCAGGAAAGGATGAAATTTTGAATCTTAAGGCAAAATATACTGAATGTAGGCAGGAAATCCGAAATAAATTATTTAGCGAAAGCATAGATCGCGGCGATAACCTTCAATCAAGCATTTTCATGAACATTTCCAAATTTTCTTCTTTATTGCGATCAAGGGTGAAATTTGCGGAATAGAAAGTGAAAAGTTAGGATTCATAAAAAAAGGATACCTGGGAATTTTAATAAAAGGGTCAAGGAGCTTTGTTGTTTCACGTTAGTTAGACCCCACCTAGAGTATTCTGCAAGTGAATGGGAGACTCGGGAGGTAGAGTTAGTATTAGAACTAGGTCGAGTGCAACGTAGAACAGATGAGTTAAAGAACAAGGTAGCACTGCCACGACACTATTGGAAGGATTAGAATGGGAGCAACTAGTTAACCTTAGCTTTAAATACAAGTTAAATTTACCGCGTAAATTTGAGACAGGTTACTTATCTGAGGATGTTAAAGACATATTACAGCTCTCCACTTACTATGCTAGATCAGACCTCCAACGTAAAATCAGGAAGATAGACAGTATAACGGATATATTTAAAATGTCGTTTTTCCTTGAACCATTAGAGATCAAAATATAGACATGACAGCAATCGCGTAGGAAATCATTAGAATTAGCAGCGTATATATTATGTCGATATTCTACATGTTATTTTTTTATTTAATAGACCCATCTTATGAGCAGTTCTACCGCAAGTATGTGTATCCTATTGCTGAATATTGCAAGATCTAAATACTTTCTTTTGTGTGATTAACATTTTTCGAGTGCACGATCAAATTAATATTTGCGTAGTGGTGATATGATTGGGATTGTGCATGCATGGTTGCTGGCCTAACACCCCCCACCACACGCCCTTCAGGCGACCTGTGGGGTATTGTGTTGATGTAGATGCGGTGACTGTAAGTCATGTTTCTTCACCCTGTCTTCATGATCACGGATTTCGCTCGAGAAGAACAGTCTTAAAACTTCTCCGTCCCGGATACCTTTTCTCCCATTTCATCGACGTGATCTACGTACGTCGATGCTCTGAGACGTTAACTTACGCAGTCGAGCGACGACCGTTTTGACGGAGTATTCCCAGAAGGTCGTCTGGGGGACTCTGCATTCAAACAGGTGTGCGCCAGTTCCAAAGACCGATTCGATTGGCCCGTCCCGTTGGGAGGGTTATGCACATACATACATGCGCTAACTCCTCCGGCGCCAAATCATTTCCTTCAGGACCTATGCGTTCCATCTCCCGCGTTTTCTTGCCTGCCCGTGGACCCATTTCTCTCGGCGCGTCTTCCCTCCGAAGGGCCTTCCCTTCTGGGGTCCCCTCCGACCCATGTCCACACGCGGGATTGTCTGCATCTGACGCGCATTCCACGCGCGTCACGGGGAGGTTGCTCCTTCACCCGGCCCCCCTTAATTTGCGCCCATTAAGGCGATTGGCTTTTTGGAGCCTCGCCAATGTATGTCCACGACGAAATTCCCGTCGGCCTTTAAAGGGAGGCAAATGCAAATTTCCATCGGCCCCGATCGGCTTCATTGTTTGCACTGATGACGGTGTTTCGCGTCCATTAGATTTCCTTAACGGTCGTGGGTGATTTTCTGTGATGAGGCTTCCTCTGATTGGTGGAATTTGGTCATGCAAATGGTGGGTCGTTGTTGTTGGAGCCTTTGGCAATGATGTGGAGGGGCAAGAGCCTCCTGTTCTCACCGCTGGGGGTCGCCGGTGGTTGGGCGGGCGGGTCGTCCCTGCACACAAGGTTTGCATAAAAAGTATCGGTAACAATTTTTATTCTGACGTGAATTGCGTGAAGTACGGAATTCAGACCGCTAGTTAAGTGTTATCGCATATCGTCTGTTGTCATTGATGATAATTACAGTGCACACAACATTGTCACTAAAAATTGGTCAGTATGAAAGATCTGCGCTAAACTCATCCCGAAGTTCTTTGGACGGGTGGCCAAGAGCATAGTCGAGAGTTTCTGCTTGCAAAAACCTTCTTCAACGGCATCGCGACGTTTCCCCAACCCTCTTACAGTCCCGACTTGGCACCAACAGACTATTTCCTATTCACGAAAAGCGAAATCCTCCCTCCCTGATAGGATACCACCATGGGACCCTAAATGCCGTCATAGAAGCTTGCACGCGTACCATTAAGGACCTTCCGGAATCCGCCTCGCAGGGAGCCTTAAAGTCGTGGAAAAGGCGCTGGCAAAAGTGTGTAGACGCTCTCAAGGAATGTAGTTTGAAGAATTTTAGGCACTGTAGCAATATCTAAAATATATGTATTTCTCCGAAATCTTTTTTGTTACCTTTTATACATGCCATGTATGCAAAAGGTGTGAAAAACCGAACTAAACCTGACTTGAGGATACTACTTTGAAAAAACTGATTCCCCTTCTCCGAAATTCGAACCCGGATCCCTAGATTTCCACGCCATGCACTTAGATGGACTTGCTTCAGAGTTTCCCACTCACATCTGAAAATAATTTCTCATCTCCGAAATATTTACGTAATCTGTGACTTGTAATTCGAAAGGAAATCGTATCGTTGAAACCAGTTGTTCTACGTACCGGGTATACCCTTCGCTTCAAGAACACGTAGTCGAAAATAAAGGAATTGCTAACCGTGAAAATCATTCGCTTTGATCGGATTTTGGCAGTTTGAAATCTGTGCATTTTAATACACATTAGCGGACGACTCCGTTAAAGTTTCTTTCACGACATCTCCTGCACTATTGTGCGATCATTCCGTAATTATGTGATCTCGCCCTTTTTTTTAAAGTGCCCGACACATCAACTGGAGAGAGAACTTCCGGAATGTTTGCCCATGCCTTTCTGAAGCGGAAGTCTTTAGAAGGCGTGGCGATTGGTGGCCACGTTTTTATATACGAGGGCAATTTTTATGAGCGAAATGTTTGCATCCGACCAACGTCGACTGAGAGATCTTGAGCCGTAGTTTAATGAGCAGAACATCTCCTAGGAGTTGCGCTATCAGTTTGACGAGGGGCGCCAGAGAATCGCCGTGAATCTCTCGTTCACATTTCTTGCGTCGAGTTTCTCATTCGAGGTTGACCGCAGGTATATATATCCGAAAAGCGGACGAGGTATTTCGGTGAATTTTGGGAAAAATCAATTGACGCAATCATTTATTTACGCACAACTGAATGCATCACGTGATAAATGTTTTACAGAGAGATAGATGAGCAATGTGGGAATACTAATTCCCCATCACACGCATGCGCAGATTTGCGGTCGTTACATTCATCCAGTGTATTTTGGGAAGCGGAAATGTGAAGACGTGTTCTAGTGCTATGTCAACGCGACTTTTCTCGAATCCAGGACTTGACAGCTGCCTTCTTACGAGGTGTAATGATTACCCATGAGGTGTCTCTTGTGTTAAGGAAAAAAATAAAAATCGCAAAGGCGCAAGATCGGGGGAATAAGGGGTTTTTTGTTTGTTCTCGTCTGTGAGACGGAATGGTAACCATCTTGCCCAGATTCTGTATCCCAATTGTTTCATAATGAAGCCGAGTTTGCGATGATTACCGTCTATGGCAGTGATCGGACGTCCACTGCGTGTTTCATCAACAATTATGGCTTTTCCAGGCTCGCAACCACGAAATTGAACTACCCATCGATTTACAGTACACCTATCAACAGCATTGTCACCATAAAAATCTTTAAAAGACGATGAATCTCAGTAGGAGTCACTTTTTCCGCAGTTAAAAATTGGATAATAGCAAGCCTTTTAACTCGCGTTGACATTGCGCAAGAACACGTCTCCATACTTCAGCTTCTCGAAATTCACTGTATGAACGCAACGACCTCAAACTACATATTGTATTGGAATGTTACTTCCACGTGCCACCTGGCGCGCTTCTGAAGGTCATTTCGTTCGGGCTCGTAGAAGTTCTCTCCCCTCAAGATTTCCCCACCCCATTAGCGGAAGTTTTACTTTCTGAAAAGCTCTCCTATTTTGTCTCCTATTATAAAATCTGCTTAAATGCGCATTTATGAACTTCTGTAAACATAAGTCCGAACACACCCTTTTAACTCTTGTAGACTCGAAGAGAAGGAATACTGGTCCAAGTAAATACCCAGAAAGCACACTATCATCGAACTTCGCTCTGGAAAACTTCATTAGGAAAAGCTGTAGAACTCCATTAGCGAAACTAGGGCCCCTCATGTATTCGAGATCACGTCGACATTTTTAGGGAAATATGCTGCCGAAGGGAACGATGAAAGAAATCCTCTCCCCATTTGCGCTTCTCAAAATACACTTGATGAATGTAATGAAAATCTTTAAGGTTGGAGCCATTATTTTATGGCCATGTGCAAAAATGAAACCATAATCCTTTTCCTCCAAAGTCACTTGAAATTATATGAAATTTGAAAAAAATACTCCATTTTTGAGATCTTTGCGTACTCTGCGGTATATCCTTTCGTGCTTGGTGGATTAATAATTAAATATAATGGGCAATATTAAAAAAAATTTCGTCGGGAGTTTAAATTTTCTTTTCTTAAATCCAAAACTATTTCCCTTTATTTTAGACAATCCCCCACCAGCCTCCTTCCTCTACCCCCACCTTGATCCGTCCACAATCCCCTGATCTATAAGCAGACGGTATTGCAGACTGGTGTTGAACCACAAATCTGGAATCTGAATCCCTTAATATGGAATCACGAGCCGCCAACGGGCTCTCTCCCCCCTCAATCACAAAGGAAGTTCTTTTTCTTTCTGAGAAAAACTTACCCCTTGCGGCGAGCGAGAGAGAAAGGATTCCGAGTTTCTGGAGCAGTCCCTTTGGAGAGGGCGCGGACGCTTTTGCAAGTCAATAAAAACTTGCCGAGGACGTCTCCGGGATTCCGCGCTGAAGTGTTGAAAAGGGTCGGGGATTATTTTCGTCTCGAATTGGGGAGCGGACGAGGGTGTGGTGGGAAAAGGATTCGCAAAGAGAGAAAAAAAGAAAAGGAGGCGAGGCAAAGGGAATGACTTTCTATTCTTTCAAGAAGAAAGGGTCTCGACGTAAGCTGTGTAGGCGGGGAAAGGGATAATCCTAGGGATAAAGCCGCCGGGGAAAGGGCTTCCGACGAAGACAGACTCCTCCTCCCTCGGTTCATTTCTGTGTTTTTGTGTGTTACGTCCTCGGGGGGCGAGCGGCCAATATCTGTTCCTCTCCGCCAGACAAAGGCTCGTGTTCCGTCATGTATTTTTCATGTCTGGGAACAGGCTTCATTTCCCAAAAATCACTCCGTGCGTCATTCAGGAAAAATTGTTCGAGGTGTGTCCAATAAATATGCGAACTGATGCCATATAACCCGTTGTTTTGCAAACATAATCTACGTTGATTTTGTCCCCTTCAAAGTACTCTCCATTCGTTGCTGTGCACCTACCCCATCATCTTCTTTTCCACTGTTTAAATTACCCTTGGAAGTCCACGGCAGTTTGGCTTTTTCGTTTTCTTGTCGTTTCTTGTTTTATCGTTTCCACATCTACCCAGTGACGTCGCCTCATCACATTTTGAGAATGGGAAAGAAGTCGCACGGGGCGAGATCTGGCGATTAAGGAGGATGATCAGGGATGGTGATTGAATGTTTCGCCAGAAACTTGCGAACAATCAATGCTGAGTGTTTAGGTGATTGTAATGGTGAAGGATACATCCATCATGCTCCGTTAAAATAGGGTACACTGTTGATTTTCCTAAATTCAGTTCATCAGCTATCATTCGGACAGTTTTTCGACGATCGGTTAGGACAAGGGTACGCACACGATCAATGTTGTCGTCAACACAGGTGGTTGAAGATCGTCCCGGGCTTGCATCATCCGTGGCGTCTTGTCGAGCATCTTCAAAACGCCTAATCAATTTGAAAACGGATGTTTTCTTCGGAGGATTATCACCATAAGCAACTGGCAACATTTCAGTAGTTTCTTGATAACTTTTACCGCGCCTCACCAAAACTTGATGTTGATTCGTTGCTTCGTGATTTCGTTAATTTCCATTTTCGGCGAACAGTGAAAACAAGTACAAGAGAAACTAACATAAATGGCACCATCGACGATTCACCAAGCACAGATGGTTCATTTAGTCTCAGGTAGATAGCGCCGCTATTGGGTGGGTCTATAGTCCGCGTCATGGCAGCCAGGTTCCACCAGTTCGCGTATTTATTGACCAGACTACGTATATCGTGTTTGATCGCTCTTTCGGATAACGTCCCATCGAATTCACCCTCGCGTCGCCATTGCTAAATGACATTATTGCCACCGCGCCCAGGTGTGCCAACTGAGCGGTTCAAATTTGGCTTTGGCCCTCCCTCCCCCACCCAACCCCAGAACCCTCGTCCTCGTCGACCCTTCCGTGTTCCTCCTTCGCGTGAGGCGACGTTCTTTCTTTGTTCATGGAAACCGCAGAGATTTGGAGCAGGAGATTAAGCAGCCGGCGAAATGGTTCGTTGGCGAGGCACGCCCAAAAGTCTCCAAAAAGGCAATCGATCAAATCGCTCGAGCCATTCTTCCGCCGGGCCCCCGCTCTTTTCTTTCAAAATATTCTCCTCGACCCTCCCTTCATTTCATCTTCCTAGCGTGCGTGAGTTGGCGCACTGTATTTATCTTCCAGAACTGCCAAGCACATTTCCTCAGAGCGAAGGCTCTACGCTTGATCTATCCTTATATTTCGTTACAGGGGGAGCGGAAGTTTGGCAATCCTCATCTTAGGAGACAGTCCCAATTTCGCCCCTCAATTGTCTTCCCCGCGTACTTCCTCCGCGTCCCACCCTTCTTCAACAATGCTGCGGCAACCACTGTTGCGCCACACGCGCATCGCCATCGATCATTGTTGGTGTCGCCAGTGTGGATGGTACGCAAACCTCTTGCTCTCGAACGATGGAACTCTGGATTCCAATTTGTCGAACTCGTTGCCTAAACCGAAGGACCGTTCAGGAGAAGTTTGAACCTGAATTTATTGATGTCAGAGTATAAATAGATACAAATTCGAGGAGAAATAAACAAACACCGGATTAAAAAAAATATGGAGTCAATAGATGAAACGACCGAAAGAAGTTCTCCAACGTCACGTTCAAATTACAAGGAGGCACCCAATGAACATTAAGGTACAACAATCGCGTCGTTTTGCCAATTACCGTCAGCGAAAATATGACTCCTTAGCGATGAAAAGTAAATAGACCCACGCTGCTACAGATATCTTCGCGGTATTTGTGACGTCAGATCGAGAAAATAAGGCCATTGAACCAAAATGGACGTTCGTTTCCTCCGCTGCTTTCGACTATGGACTTCGGCGCCACCGCATCTACACCAAGTGGTTTTGATCCAAGTCTGTTTTGGGAGTTGGTGCAAGTTCTCCATTTCCCCTTCTCGGGGTAATTAAGGACACCCGCATTCTCGGCTCGTTGCGGGATTGGCAACTTAGGGATTGCAACCACGTATTCGATCTACGACGCATTTTTTTTTATTCCCATTTCCCTTCCCCGGTTGCTAAACTCAGTGGATGGTCTGAAGAGAGAGAGAGGCCACTTGGAAATTGTGTACGAAATAACTAGGGTGTGTGCGCGGAGAAAAAACCTGAGTGGTGATATCCCGAACTCCCCGCCACACTTCTCCCTTACCCATCCCTCCACCTCCCCTTCCCCCCATTCCCTCTCACAAAAATGGTCTTGACGGTTCCAGGGTTTTGCTCTCTCGTCTCGATGCTGGTCTGTAAGGCTTTGTACAGGGCGAAACAGAATGGGCTCCCTAGCTTTATAAAATGACTGAAGAGCGCGCAGATAAATTATCGGAGTAGGTGTAGTGGCGTTAGCTGGGGAAAACAACGCCATATTTAGTAATTGCCATGCAGTGGTCAGGTGAGAATCGAGGCTTTGTCGCAGAAACGTTCTTTAAGAACAATAATAATGTAGTGGCGACGCAGAGGGCGCAGTGGTCTAGCGACGAAGCGCATTTTCACCTCTCCGGCTCAGTAAATATGCAAAATGTTCGTCACTGGGCAACTGACAACCCTCGCGAACTGGGCCCATGACCTCTTTATAGCCCCAAAGTGACAGTTCGGTGCACTGTGTAGGCACTTTTGGTATTGCATAGGCATTATTTGACCTTACTTTTTTGGATCACGAGGTTCAACTGTTAATGTGAACTCTATGCGTTATTGTGAGATTCTAGAGAACTTTTTACTCCCCATAATTGAAGAGTATGGTAAGGAATATGGCACAGATGCCTTTTGGTTTCAACAGGATGGTGCCGCGGCTCATACCGCCCGTCGTTCATGCAAAGTTCTGCAAGAGCAATTACCCAGCTGCCCGATCTCCTTACGAGGGGATGTTCCATGGCCCCCTCGCTCCCTGGATTTGAGCCCATGTGATTTTTTCTTCCAAGCGTTCATTGTCGGCCCATACGGGCACACATACACCGTCCCGGTGAGCGAAAACCCACCCTAACCGGTCATTTAACAAACAAGATAAAGCCATGACATTCCAAAAAAAACATCTCATTCGTGTGCGTGTTGTTTGTGAGAGACGAGAAACTTATGATTTAAAGTAAGCTATGCTATAACAGAGGTTTACAATAGTGGTTGAAGCCGACAGGTAACGGCTCATTTAGAAACTAGGTTAAACTTGGCGGAGAAAAGCTATTACATGGCATACAATTTGAAAGAATATGTGTGAATTTGGAATATTGTCCGTACAGGTGGACTAAGGTGGAATACAAACTAGCACTAAGAGGAGAATGAATAAAACTTTATGGTAACAGACATAGGAAAGACTCATAGGCGAGTTACGTCCTTAGGCAGTGTATATGTATGCTTATAGTTGTGGAAATATCTCAAAGCCCGAGGTTTACAAAGTTCGACCAAGGACCTTAGAACCTCTTGAGGAGGAACTTATAGATGTCATCGCTTGAGCAAAAAAATGGCATTAAATCTAGTTTTCAGAAATTAAATTTTTTTAAAATTATCTTGATTGTTTTTTTTACAATTCACCCCAAAAATCAGGGAGTCCATTCTGCCTCACTCTGTATTAGTGCTTACACTGGTTCCCGAAAAAGATTTTCAATGATGATGCCGGTTAATGTATTTGTTTTTTGCTAAAAGAGTCGTACCGTCATTTTGCTTCGATTTGGTTTTAAAGAAAATGGTTCCTCACATTATGTATTGGTTTAAGAAATCTTCTATTTGAGTAGTAGTAGAAGCTCCTCTACGTATTTCTATGGTATTTGGTGTTTGTGAATTTCCCGCGCAGTTTTCCCGAGAGGAATTGTTGGCAGCACACCATGATTCTCACTCACTTCGAAGTCTGGAGTTTGGACTAGATTTGCTTCCATTCACTTGCAGCCAAAGCCTTTTTTTATTACGAGAACGGGCAATAATGCCCAGTGCTTCTATGCAAAAATATTTGCGGTGAGAATCCGTGAAAATACGTGTGTACGAGTATAAGCTCTAGGAGCGGCTGACGAAGGACGCAGTGACTCCGCAGGGGATATGGGAAGATGTGGACACAATAAATCAAGAAAAGACGAGAAAACTAAAAAGCCCAACTGCCGAGGACTTCCAATGGTGCTCTAAACAGTGGAAAATAAGATATTGGAATACGTGCATAGCAACGAATGGAGAGTACTTTGAAAGGGACAAAATCGATGTAGACTAAATTTTGCAAAATTAAGTTTTTAATGGCGTCAGTTCGCGTAGTTATCGAACTGGGTATTACATTCAAAGGTAAAAACCCCCAAATTAATTAAAAATAGCAATTTTCCACAAAATAAAATTCAATGCGACCGTTTTCAATGTTACTGCATCATCATCAGGATCGACCTGATGATGATGTAGTAACATTGAAATCGGTCGCATTGCACTTTATTTTGCGGAAAATTGCTATTTTTAATTAATCATATTATTCCACCATATCACGCCTAAAATGTCTCTTTTTAAAGCCCCCAAAATTTGAGTTCACTAATTATTTCATTTGCCATTCATCATTTTATTCCGAAAACCGAATATTTTGTATGATTTTGTCGCTATAAATTACAAATACTCCAAGGGTATCTCGGAGAAACTTGGCTACCCTTTGAGTAACTCTTTTTGTGTTTACAAGCGAAGCTGAGAAGTTTTAACTTCTCGATAGTGGTTCTTAGGGCAGGACATGGGAAATAAGTCAGGCAAAAATGTACGACATTTCACTCAATTACTATCGATCGAAAGGTATCGATTGTAGGTTACTTGGCGCAGCCTGAGGTTTTTCGTTGCCGATATCATAATTCCCGGAACAATAGACGCGAGTGTTTGGGGGAGAACTCTCCTTGTTTGGCGGGAGTGGGAGAATGGCATTGCGGCATTGCCGACTGCGGCTCGGGCCCGTGACTGGTACACCCTCTTAATGCGCCCCATTTGCCGCCTGACGAGGGGTCACCGGAATGAGGGGAGGGGAGTGGCACGCCACGGAAATCGATCTTCGACATCGTGGTTATTGCGGGAAAGGTTTCTCCTCGAACGCACATTTCGCGTTCTTAATTCTTTTTAAGGGCAAACCGGCGCCTCAAAATACTCTATATCCTTTCTACTGGCAGCATAAGTGGCGTGAGTGAATTTAGAGTTGACATGGTCATATTAACATTGCGTATTGATATTGTGCGTTCACACAATAGGCTGTATGATGCCGAATCAAAAATCATGGGCCTCCAAACCTAACATTCTGATATTAGAGCGCTCTTACGCATAGATTTAAAGAAGATATTAAAATGGTGCATATGATTCATAGGACGGAAGCATCCAAAGGTACATTTTTTTACAAATTGGATAGTACACTTTCAGAATTTTTAATACTACCGTGAAAGAGCATCATAATTCTTACTGTTTCGTAAAATACGGATTTTTTTGTCGTAGTACATGGATTATATAAAACGTATCGGGAAAAGTTTCACAAAAATAAGTTTATTCCATTAATCGCTAAAATGCCTCAAAATTCTTCGAAGTACATCCCTTGAGCGTCGACACACTTCTGCCAAAGCGGCTTTTCCACTACTCGAAGGCTCCCTGGTGGGCGGATTCCGGATAGGGGTACTCGTGCAAGCTTCTTTGGCGGCACTTAGGGTCCCATGGTGGTGTCCCTTGAGGGAGGGAGGATTTCACTTTTGGGAATAGAAAATAGTCTGCTGGTAGTCGGAAATAGTCGGGACTGTAAGGGGGTTGGGGAATCGTCGCGATACCGTTGCAGGCCTTCGCAAGAGGGTAGACACTCGATTTTGCTTTTAGTCGCCCGTCAAGACCTCCGGCAGGACGAGTTTCGCGCAGATCTTTCCTATCGCAACATTTTCAGTGATCATGGTGTGAACTGTCATCTCATCAACGCCAATACAATCTGCAATCAGTGGCACACTTAACCGACAGTTTGAATTCAGCACTTCACGCACGCGCCAGGAAAAAATCATTCCTAATACTTTTTATACAAACCTTGTATATCGCGCGGGAGGAAATGAGCAATTATCAAAGAGTATTCCTCACTTTTCCCTTCACCTCAAATAGATTATGAACATCGGCATTTTTTTATATTCACGTTTTAATGACAACTTGTCCATTTTCAAATGAGCCGGGTACAAAGGCCTAGAATGATACGGTCCGTCCAATAAATACGCAAACTGAGGCCATAAAAACTTTATTTTGCAAAATTTACTCTGCATCGATTTTGTCCCCTTCAAATTACTATCTCCATTCGTTGCTATGCACTCATTCCATCCTCTTTTCCACTGTTCAAAGCACCCTTGGAAGTCCTCGGCAGTTAGCTTTTTAATTTTCTTGTCGTTTCTTGCTTTATTGTGCCCACATCTTCTCAGTGATGTCCCCTCATCACGTTTTTGCATTTTGAGAATAGGAATAAGCCGCAGAAGGCGAGATCTGCTAGACAAGGAGGATGATCAAGGATGGTGATTGAATTTTTTGGCAGAAACTGGCGAACAATCAATGCTGAATGTGCAGGTGCATTGTCATGGTGAAGGATCCATCCATCGCCCCGAGTTAAATTTGGTCGCTCGCGACGCACGCGATCTCTCAAACGCTAGAGAACTGTAAGGTAGAACTCAGAATTTACTGTTTGTCCTTCAGGAAGAAATTTTTGATGGACAACAGCTTTGTCAACAAAGAAAACGAGGAAGATGACTTTGATTTTCGATCATCTTTCGACCATTGAGTCGGCCACCTTTATAACGCCGAACCCACTTGAAAACGTATGTTTTCTTATTCAGAGCATTATCGCCGTAAACAGCTGTCAACATGCCAGCAATTGCCTGATATCTTTCACCTCGCTTCACTAAAAACTTGTTGATTCGTTGCTCCGTGATTACGTCGATTTCCATTTTCGACAAACAGTAAAAGACAACAAAAACTAAAATAACTGGCACCACACCTACAGCTCCATGATCCGGCAAGCGCAGACGGCTCATTGGGTCTAAGGCATCTAGCGCCGCTAGTGGGCGGGGCTATAGTCCCCGTCATGGCCGCCAGATTGCACCAGTTCGCGTATTTATTGGGCGGACTAGGTATCTTTTTCTTTGAATAATATGGCAATGTCGATCCGCCTTTTCATTCATAGAATGACGGCAAAATAATTTAACAAAAGCGGAAAGGACTTGCGAAAATCACCTTGATATGTGGCAAGGCCCTCGCGAAAGACATTGGCAAGTGGGACCACCCCGGATTTACTCGTTATCAGTCATCGTGGACCGGGGCGTGAGTGCTTGCTGCTTGCCATTGGCGGCCGTGTGAAGTATGTTTCCGGCATGGACCTTGACCGACACATGCGGTCGAACTCTCTTGTCTTTCTCGCGTAGTTTTGTGGTGCGAACGGGAACCATCAAACTCCCCAGCTTAATTTAAATTTCGCCGAGCAATTAAGGCAGGTGAGTCGAGCTAACTGTTGATTGCCGGGTTAGTAATGAGGCGCGAGACCACCGCTGAGAAATACAACGGACGCTTTCTCATCTCATATGCTTTTTAATTCATGCCACTCTGCTGGAAAGTTGCCTGCGATCTAATTTTGATTGCGTATTTTTTTTCTGTGCCGCGAACACCAAATACAATCCAGTTATCTCGTGACGCGGTTTAAAAAGGGTTTATCACCATTGAGTTGAAAGTGGAGTCAAGTTGTTATTTCCCGTATGAGTAATTTTTCCAGTTAAAGTGTACGTTCGAAAGCGATATTTGGTAGATTGCCCGTAAATCCACTACAACCATGTGGCTATCCGTCTTCATAATTGACCACCACCCCAACGGTGAACGTCTTGATTCCCTGGTCAATAAATAGCATTCAATGCAATTTGTATTTTGTATCACGTCCTCTTATGAATCAGCTAGGTTTGCGACAATTTTGAATGAGGAAGGTAGCAGTGTCACGACACTTATTTGAAGAATTAGGATGGGAGCCACTGGTTGACTGTAGACTTAAACACAGGTTAAATTTACTCTGTAAATTTGAGGCAGGTTACTTATCTGAGGGTGTGAAAGATATATTACAGGCCCCGACTTACTATGGTAGATCATATCACCAACGTAAAATCAGAGAGATTTATTGTAGAGTGGATAGATTTAAAATGTCGTTTTTTCCTCGTACCATTAGTTATGAATGTATGCATAACAGCAATCGCGTAGGAGATAATTGAAATTGGTAGTGTACATATATATTTGTAAATATCCTGCATGTTTCTTTTTATTTAACAGACCCATCTTTTTAACAGTTAACAGCACGACTTGAGAATACTAATCCTGTTACTCATTATTTTTTAATGTAAATTCTTTCTTTAGTGTGATTAACATTTTTAGACTGCATGATCAAACTGATATCTTTGCAGAGGTGACAGGATTGGAATCGTTCGTGCTTGCTTGTTGAGTTAACACCCCCCGCCACACGACCCTGCGGCAGGTTACGGGGTATAGTGTAGGCGTGTAAATGAACCATAAGAGAATTCTTTTAGTTCGCCTCCCAGAATTTTTATAAATTGATGATGTCATAATTCATCTACCCTGTGAAGTTTTGAAATTCCCTGACAGGCCACGAGGCGTGTTTTTCCCTTTTATCAAGCTGCTGTTGACTTTGACGTATTACCGTGCTATTGGGCTACTCCTTTTATCCTGCTTCTTGTACTCTTTTGATTTTCAAAGGTTCGAATTGAAAACTAAATATTGCGTAAGTCCTCTCTCATCAATTCGCCTGTCAGATGGTGGTCCTTGTGCTGCATGAAGGTGCTTCACCTGCTCATTCAACTGTTTCATCTGCCCGTGGCCTGCATATCAGCGAGTTTTACGTGGACAGAGAGACTGTTGGTTGGTTAGTTTTTTTTAGTGCCTTGCAAACCACCACTAAGGGGTGTGGAAGGGAGTGAATATACACCAGACGAATTTCACCCGAATATTTTTACCCCTAGGGACCATGTCATTCTGATCCCTTATTGTTTGTGGAAAAAATGAAATCTTAAAGCTATCTGTTCTAAATTTATTTCTCTAATTTTCTTGGCATGTTTCCTACCGTAAAATGGAATTATAATAATATGTTTTCAACATCATTTCTAACGAGATATCCTTACAATTTATGCAAGAGCTTTAATCTGTAATTTAACCTTCGCTCCTTAAGTTATTTCCAGTCTAGGTCCTCTAATAATTTTGGATACGCTACTAAGTTTGTCATAACAACGTTTTACAAATCTAGCTCCTCTACGTTGCATGCGTTCCAATTCGGCAATTAATCTAACTTCGTGAGGATCCCATATACTTACAGCATATTCTAAATGGAGCCTAACCAACGACAGATAACATTTCCCTTCGACTTTTGCATCACATTTACCTAGTACTTAATGCATGCATGCTGTGTGCGTCAGAGCAGTTGCTTGATAATTCGTAAGTCGCGAGAGGATGCGATATCGTGCATAAGTTATTTCATTGATCATTATGAACTGGTGAATTTGTGAAATACGAATGAGAGTATGTCCTACTTCTTACTCGCAGTCATCGTCAAAATCATTCGTCTCAAACACGAGCGCGAAATCTAAAATCTGTGTTCTTTCGTTTGCAGATCGGCGCTGACCTGTCCACAGCCTGGCCGACTGACCGTTCGGTAGGAGAAGTGGACGTGGGGGTCATTCGAAGGGGTGGCATTCGGGAGAGGAAGTTCACACACAGCAACTGCGCAGAGGAGGGAACAAGAGACGATCGCCGAGCGGCCGACACGACACGAGGGAAGAGGACGACATCCCGGTGAGTGCGCGCATCGCGTCTTCATTTGTTTTCTTCATATTGCTCTCTCCGTGCACGGTTTGTCTTCTGGCGAATACGAGGACCACGTTACCGGTTATCTCTTTGTGACTACGTTAGTTTCTGAAAACGTGCCTGAAAAAACGCGTCTTATTTTTGTGAGACGTACAAAACAAAATTTAAGTAAGCTACCAGAAGTATTCGCAAGAAATCCATCATGTACACATTTTTCAGCAGTGCCCAGCAGGATGTCCTGGTTTAGGAAATGGATAAATGCTCTCCAGAAGTACTGACCTCAAGCAATGGATTGGAAAGTATGAATGAACAAATGAATGGCGCTCATTTTAAAAATTGCCTTTATTCAAACTTGGATTGGTCGCAGCGGAGGTGACTACGATGAAATTTTGGTATCTGCAAGTTTTATGCGCAGTTAAAAGTTAACGAGATTTCTAATATTTTTAGTATTCCGTTGAAGTAGTGCGCATAGCAAAATATATCTACGAGCACTGGAACATTTGTCGAATACCTTCAATTTGTTCGTACTGTTATTTCGTAGAGCACGTGTACCTTGACCGCCCCGCAATCAAATAGGGTCGAAGTGTTTGTCGCGTTATTACGTGCTATTGGACGGTGAGATAGTTTAGCAGCCCCCTGAGGAGCCAGCGAAGAGTAAGGTGCTGGATAACAGGCCAAATGAAAGTCAAGACTCACACGAGCTAAATAATACGAGGGCAGGCTGAAAACTAATGCACACACGCTTGTAGACCACAAACAAAATGACCTTCAGAAGCACTTCTGGTGACATTTAGAAGTAACATCCACCCTCAGGATGCGCAGGATTGAGGTCGTAATATTCATCCAGTGATTTTTCAATTAATTTTGAAAAACTTTTTTAAATACACTGGATGAATGTAACGACCTCAAACTTGCGTATGCGTGTTGAGGGGGAAAGTTACTTCCACATGCCATCAGGAATGCTTCTAAAGGTCATTTTGTTTGTGGTCCACAAGGACGTGTGCATTAGTTTTCAACGTACCCTCGTACGTTCGTCTAATCTCAACTTGGACCCTCCGTGCCCATGGCGTCTCCGTGCTGCGTTTAAGTACTGCGAACACGTGGCACACTGTGCACTACGAAAGTTAAGGGGTAACGTCAAGATCTTTTATGGTGGCCTCTTAGGGACTCGATTTCCAACTTTTTGAGGAAGTGAAGCACTCAAGTCGTGCTGGGGACAGAGAGATAGAGATGAAGGGGAGAGGGTTTACGGGGGATGAAAGAGGCTCATGGGAAATTTGACGACATAGGGAAGAAATGCAGTGCGATGCCAATATCAAATCTCCGTCCAAAGCATTCTAGTGTAATGGAGGGCAGTTGTGAGAAAATCACCAAGAAGGAATAACGCAAACGCTGCTTGACATACTATATGTCAGCGAGAGACCGCAAAGAAAAGTCAGTTAAAGGAAAATTGCTCAAAGAACTCATTGATAAGTTTTTATCTTTTCACTGACACGACTAGTGTGACCACAGCTGCAGAAATGATGAATTAGGGCAAATTGAACTGGTGAAATGCGATCAATTACCAATGAACTATGTTCAAATGGGTGATGTTGGTGACTTGGCACTCCCTGCCAAACGCCCTCGTGCAGGCCCTTGGGAGTTTGGTGTCCACCCTCTTTCACAACCCTGTCCCTACCCCTCCCTCCCAACCCCCAATTCCCACTCTTTACGTCTACGTCTTCCGAACTTCCGACTTGCGTGCACGCGCGGGAAATATATTTCCCCCCGTTTCCAGGGCAACCCCCGAGGTATTCGGCTCCCATCCCCTTCAGCAAGTCCGACGACGCCCCCACCCCACCCCCCTCGCCCCGTTTGCCCTCGCACTCTCACCCTCGCCTCTCCCACCGCCCCTTCCTCTTTTTCGCCTGCTGCATCTAGGGGACGAAGTGTTTCCACGGTATTGGGGAGGAGCCGACCACCCCCTATCTCTTCTTCGTTCCCATCAAGCAACCCGCACGTGTCAGCCCCCCCCACTCCCCAAACGTTCCTCCAGACCCCTGCTGTCTGCCTTCTCTCTCCCCCTCCACGCACGTGTCTTGTCGACCAACCCCCTCGGTGTGACGTAGGTGTGGATTACCATGACGAAATAATCTACACAGCTGTGTTTTTTCGGATTACTGTCGATAGGGTAATATCGATTCAATCCCATCGTTTTTAATCTGTCTCTAATCAAGTACCATCATTAAATAATCTTCTAAATGCTTATCACTTACATTACAAACAATTTCAGATTTTAATTCCAAGAAACTGCGAGAGATGCCGCTACAATAACTTTTTAACGGAGTCACCCGCTTTGTGCATGCAATGCAACGATTTCAGAACGTAAAAATCATTTGCTTCGACCGAAATTCAGACCCAGATCCCTCGAATAATAAATTACATTTTAATCTGAACCATAAAATGCCTATAATATACCTGGATTTGCGGAAAATATTAGATTTTGATTGAGATAATGATAAGTGCTCATGACTCATGGGGTTTTTAAGATTTCATTTTTGGCACAATGTGGTGATACGCATTTAGCCACCTAAATACACCTTGTGGAGGAGTAGTAAGTGTTCAATTGCAAGACAAGTGTTTAATCTGCTTTCTTTCATGTCCTCGAGCTCTCCTCAAACAAAAATGTCGTATGTAATGCATGCTATCATTATCAATGTGTTTGTGAAAGTATGATGCAATGAGTTGAAATACGAAATTTACAGAATCTTACCTAAAGGTAATGGGGACAATCGGAACCTATGCTCTGGGTGGAAGTGTGCGAAGAGGTGTCGGAAGGACAAAACTATTTAGTTCCTGTGTGTTCGAGTTACACCATTGACCCCGTAGTCACTTGTAAGATAGTTTATTTGGCGACGATACTGTGGTTTACGTGTAACCCATAACCCCGAGGACAAAGCAGCTTTGTCACATAGCCTTAATGGTATAAAACGCTGGTGCGACACTTGGCAATTAGAATTAAACTTAAAAAAAGGTCATAAATTTTTGGAAAAAAAGAATTCTCACCCTGATGGCTACTACATTGGGAATACTGACATGGAATGTGTGGACTCGATTAAATACCTATGCTCTAGGCTAGACCCTCACTCACGTTCTCTCCAGGGTGAAACAAGTACGGGGAATATGTATAGACGTTGACATCAAAATTCAGCAAAACCCTGTAATGTCCCTTTGATAAATCCATAGAATTATGTGCGTTGCTATTCTGTAATGATGTCATCGACGAAAAACGTGGGAACGGCTTCCCTCCGCCATTGTGGTCCTAGGACTGGCGAATGAATATTTAATTACTACCCGTAACGGTCGAGACCCCTAATGGTGAAGGGCCCCCCATGGAGAACGCGTCGTCTCCTTGAACCGGTCAATTATGCGGGCCAGGCTCTGTGGAGTTCCATGCGAAAGCAGAAAATGGAAAGAAAGAAAGTCAGGCCCGTAAGTGCGCGGAGTGTTCATGGAGCGACGCAGACCTCCTTTTCTCCGGAGAGAAAGAGAGAGAGAGAGAGAGAGAGGGGAGGGGAGTGAGTCAGAGTAGGAATGTTAGAAAATTTTAATTACGCCTCCTTAAAGCTCTTCCAAAATTTCCCGGTGAAAGCGGATGACTGCTTTGGTTTCCACGCGACGGGGATTCTTAATTTTCGCATTGTAATTGGTGCGTTGCGTGTCTCCTTCACTTGAATGGTGGGCGGAGCAAATGCGTGGACAAAGCCGTGGATTACTTGACTTCTCGGACTGAGTTCGAATCTGGGTTATCAGTTGCAAAGTTCTCCGTAATCCTCCAGTAATTGCAAATAATATCATCTTAATCTACATAATACTGTACATACTACTGCGACAATATACATAATACTCTACATAATAATCTAGATAATATGGTTTTGCATGTGGTATTGTTCTCTTTTACGGGTGGTGACCTAACACTCCCCGCCACACGACCTTGCGGCGGCTTGTAGGGTATTATGTTGGTGTAGAATACTTCGCAAACCACCAAAAGGTTATTTACTCCCACGGACTCATGTTGTTTCCCTTTATTCATCCTTTGTGTGTTTCTCTTCATCAAGATCTACATAATACACCGCAAGCTGTATATGTTTTATCTTTTTCTATAAATTTAAGAAGGTATCTCTTTTCAACAACTTCCTCCAGTACTTGAGATTTACTTTTCCGCTTCCGCTCAGCCCCAACTTGTTTCTTTTAATCTTTTCCACGTCTGCATCTCTGCAGCCCCTGTTCTACATATTTTTCTCATTCCTTCCGATATTCCAACTGCAGCTTTTCTAAAAAAACAAAACTTTACGGTTGTAACAAATAGTGTAAATTTGGCTTAATTGTATCGAAAGCAACTCGAGTAATGAAACCAAAAATTTTGAAGTGTTTTATGTGATAATTAGGAGCAGCTATTAGTACAATGTGCATTTAATTTGACACGTAAAAAAAATAAAATAATTGTAACCAAAATAAACGGCTCCATTGATCGAAAACGCCTCTTTTTTTCTCGACTTTCGCAAAGGCAATCTATGGGGAACGAAGCTGCATAGTGTGCATAAAGCTGCAATCGAATTGACCGACAAACTCATTGACACCATTTCCTCGGAGCATTTACTCGAGCTGCAAAACTTGAAATTTTTGATGGACGTTCCCGTTCGTCGTCGGAAAAAAACAAGCGCAAGGAAGTGGTCCGGGCACCAATAAGCCATTTCGAACCCAGAGACCATTACATTTCTCAAGCGAAAGTAATAGGAAAAACGAAAATTTTCAATACGAAACGGTTAACTTGAAATAATACAGGTATACCTTTGACCACGTGGCTTGAGAAAAATACGGGTAAACGAATAGCAGTTTCTTAATCTGTTGATTTTCTATCGAATCTCACTCTTTGAGTCAAGATAAAAATTATGGATTTTAAATAACTTGTATTTTTTTCGTTTTGGCTGTCTATCGTGAATGATCTTAATGGTCACGTCACTGTTGCCGACAACATATTTTCCCTTGAGTTAATGGGTAATTTAATGCTCCTTGAGATGAATATTTTTGTGGGATATTCACTCGTATTAAGTTCTCGCTCGCTTTCTGTACTTGGTTTGTCTAAAAAATTTCCGAAAAATAGATTTACTTCAGATGTTACTACAATGCCATCAATATTCAATACCATGCCATCAAAATTCTTCAAACTACATCCCTTGAGCGTCGAGACTCTTGTGTCAGCAGCTTTTCCACGGTCGCCCGTCAAGCGGATTGCGGAGATTCCTTAAGGGTACGCGTGCAAGATTCTTTGATGGAACTTAGGGTCCCATGGTGGCCTCCTTTGAGGGAGGGAAGAGAATAGGAAATAGTCTGCTGGTGCCAAATTGGGACTGTAACGGGGTTGGGGAATCCTCGCGATGCCTTTGCGGCAGGTCTTTGCAAGCAGGCACACTCGACTCTTGCTCTTGGTCGTCCGTCATAAAAGGCCTTCGAGACATGAATTTCACGCAGATCTTTCGAATCGCCAAATTTACACTTATAATGGCGTGCACTGTCATCTTATCAATTGCCAATGTACGATCTGCGATCATGCGCACGCTTAAACCGACATTCTGAATTCAGCGCTTCCCGCGCACATCAGGAAACAATTGCTACCGATACTTTTTTACATCCATCGTTGTTTTTCACGCACGAGTCAATTAAATGCGAACACGCCGCTTCCTCCCGACCCCTCGATCTCTCACACCTTCTCTCTCTCTCTCTTGCTAGACGAAGGCATGGTCTCCTCGGAGGGACCGCCCCCCCCCCCCTGCGTCACTCCCCATCAGCAATTCCCTCCCCCTGAGCCCCCGTGCGAACTCTACGAGAGGGGAAAATTTACCCCCCAATGTCGCCTCTGATTTGGGATTCCTCGCGCGTGAAATTCTCGCCTATTTATCCCACTCACCCTCCCTAAGGGCGACCTGCCGAATCCCCCGCTCAACCACCCACCCCCGCCCATCCTCATACCTCCCTTCCTATTATTCAAACCGCCACTCCCCATCCCCGAAATTTCCATTTTAACGACCCCCTTCGCGCACTCCATCTCGTATCTTTCTCTCTCCCGGACGAATTTCTCCTTGAGTCACGGGTGAAGTTCCCTTCGATCAAAGTCTGCGCCGCCTGGATCGCCTCCATTGACCCCAAACCCTCCCCCGGTGGGTTACTCGGACACATCGCTTACACATTGGCGGAGAGAACTCCCGTCCGCCATTGAGTTTGCCCTCTGGTGGCAGTAGAAGGTAATTCCAAGTTATATGAGTGTTGATTGGGTGTTTATGATTCGCCTGTTTTCTTGATTCCCACCCCGATGATGTGATTATACCCCTTTGATCCTTGTAATTTATGGAATGCATTGAAAGCCGACTCGATCAAATCAGCTGGAATTTTAAAAAATACAGTGGAGACTTCCCCGAAGCGAATTGCAAAATAACATTGTAGTTGATGATGGACACCGATTCAAGGATGAGTATGATCTTTATGAATGATCAACAATTAAAATGTTACACTTTTTTAATGATATAAGTGAGGGTCTTTTTTACATCTTATTACGTTTGGAAGGTCTCCGTTCGCTTTTTCAAGTGCTGGGAAATTATAATGATAGGCATTCATCATGCTACAACTCCACGCCTGACACTCGCTAATGTTTGCTGCTGATGATGATTTCAAGTAGAACTCGTACTTGTATATAACCTTGCAGCGGAAGTGAACGCACGTAAATTCAAATATGCGATAAAATGAGGAAATATCGGATCCGCTATTAGATTCGTCGGTTAGGTTTTTCATCAGGCAGAAATACTGTTCAAACTAAACCGTCAGCATAGGCTCCACTTTTTTTCTCAGATGCACGCATCGGCGGTGTTAAGAAAGATGTCGGGAGCCATTTTCAGCGCTGGTAATTGTTGCATTTACCTCATTCTTGTGCACCTAATAGCACTCGCCATGGTGTAATTAATGGGTGAAAACCTATTTTAATTCCCAAGGCCGGATTGATAGGTGGGGATGCGATGGATAAAGTTCGCTTTTCGGTTCGTCTTATCATGGCGAATGGAAATCACACACCCTACAATTTCTCCTTACCGCATGTTATCACCGAGTGTGACCTGTTACATCGGCGCCAGTAATTTCATTTAGCTGATTGTAGCTTGGGGAGTTCACGATCAACCACGCAGCGCCTTTATAGTCATGTAAAGATTGTAGTCTACATTTGTTAATTTTGAAATATATTTGCTAAGCTTGAAAATAATCGGAAAGCTTCGTTTTAATATTTTTTTATTCTCTAGAATTTTATAGCATGGATTTTGGAATCTTCTTTCATTTTAGAAATAGGCTTTGTGCAGCGTACCGCTGTTCGAATCAATTTTGATCGCCTGCTTGGGGATTTTCGGTGGAGGAATTGCATTGTTTTCGTCGCAAACCAGAGATGGCGAGAGCGAAGGCAATACGGAACTGAGGAGGCGAATATCCTCGGGAGGTGAATTTTATCAGCGAAACCATGACGCTCTATATTAAAAATCGGAAGGCAACCACGGGAGGGAATATTGAATCCGGGAAAAATAATAACAGACGAGCACTTTCGCCGCAGCCAATATTGGAAGTATATTCTATAAAAGATATACTATGAATATCTTCGAAATAGACCGCTCTTCGGCAACGCACAAATATATATGTACAACAACACGGATTTAGATTTTTAAAACATAGAAACACAAAGAAAGGACACTCACACACGTGGCTTGGACGTTTCGACAACACGGCCGTCATCAATTGAATCACGACTGTCATCATCAGAATATTCTGATGATGGTGGTCGTGCCGTCAAAACTACATATATGAGTGTATGTGTATATATATATATGTATATATATAAACCATAAACACAGTAATCAACCCGAAGGTCGGTTTAGTAGTATATATATACACACATATATTTACACACACACACAAATATATATATATATATATATATATATGTAAAAACATTTCCTTGACCGGGAACCACGAATCTTCCGACTTAATATATATTTTTAATTTAAACGGAGAAGCGAGTTATCGCTAGCAAACAAAAACACAGAAAAACTCAAAAATGAAACTCATACGTGTTTCGAATTTTTGTTCAAAGGTGGAAGGAACTCCAGTTAAGTTCTTTCTTCCCCCAGAGAAAGGTGGTTTGGCCCCCGAAAATGCACAATACGTGTGAGTTTCATTTGTATGCCCAGTGTTTATTTTATTTAATATAATTATTATATATATGTATATATTATATTTATATAATTTAAACGGAGAAGTGAGATTTTGCTAACGAAAATAAACACTGGGCATACACACGTATTGCGAATTTTCGGTGGCCAAACCACCTTTTTCTGGGGGAAGAAAGAACTTAAATGGAGTTCCTTCGACCTTTGAACAAAAATTCGAAACACGTATGAGTTTCATTTTTGAGTTTTTCTGTGTTATTAAGTCGAAAGATTCGTGGTCTCCGGCCAAGGAAATGTTTTTACACTTTTGATCGGCTCGATTCCACCTTCCTCACCTCTCTTCTGCTTGGGTTTTATATATAATCTTATCCCTTTTCCTTGTATCCATTTCCATATCAATGAATATTTGTTCTCGTGTATAGAAAGGCGCGGATTGTATCCAAAAGCTTTCTCTCGGGGCCATAGGGAATGACACAGCGTCGCATACTGCAGCAAGGACATGTACTTGTAGGCAATTCGAAGAGTCAGTCAGCCTGAGAGATCGGTCGACAGGGCTCCCCGTGTCGTTCATATACCCGAGATGTTTTATTTTTATAGCCGGAAAGCTTATTTTTCACTTGGCAATATGCATTTTTTTGCAGTAATGGTTTTGGTAATATCATGGGAACAGAACAAGGTAGGATAATACTTCTCAAAGAAAGGTTCCAACTAGTTATCAAATGTTTGCATGCGATGGAGAAATCTTTTCCCGCCTTATTATAAACTGTAGACTTCACAAAAACTTACTTGTTTGTGACATTGCTTCCTGCATTTGTCATCGTCTGCGAACAAAGGCAAACAAAGCAAACTAAACAACCATATTCATCGGAACGTTTGAATTACGCTAAATGAATCCACAGTGGCAACGATCAACAAGTTCATACGCATTGAGAGATGGTTGATTCCGATACTTTGCGAAAATTCAGATCTAAATCACGAAGAATGAATCGAAAAGACCAGACTACATTTTCAGAGGAAAGAATTATTATTATCGACTAGTTTCACTACACCAGGTCCCATTCTATTCTATTCTATCCTAAAGTCTATTCGATTCTTTCTTCGTGCTTAATATTTACAGAGGTGTTTTTCTCCTGAATGTTATAAGGCACGTATTCGCGGCAACTATTCGTTTCGGAAATTTTATGAATTGTTTTTCATTTATTGTTTCATTTTCCCTTTCATTTACTGAATGAATGCCTTTATTTTGGATTAGTACTATATAATTGAAAAGGTATAACGTTTTGCCAAGCATATTGGGCTAAATACATTTTTTCAACACTTTGAGTCGGATTTAGCACTTCTGAGTACGGCATAAATATTTGTGACTATAAAGCAAATTTCCACGTTATAAGAATTGTTATTTTTTTTTAGAATCGTAGATATGTTTCCTGGTTCTCATTTCCCCGCAAATTCGCTGTCATTAACTTTGGAAATCAAACCATTCAGCGGCCCTTAACAATGATTTTATTTAAAAATTGTCCCGTGAACATAAGATCGCGTCATTAGACGTTGAATCTATATTGTTTGTTTGAATCATGATTGGCTCTGAAAAACATTTTAATTTCTGAATAGAACAATTCAGTGAACCTGCTCTGGTAAGCTACGAGGTTAGGCTGAAAACTAATGCACGCACGCTTGTAGACCACAAATAAAATGACCTTCAGAAGCACTCCTGGTGGCATGTGGAAGTAACATCCCCCCTCAACACGCATGCGTAGATTTGAGGTCGTTACATTTTAATCCAGTGTATTTTGAGAAACGGAAGTATGGACACGTGTTTTAGTGCTATGTCAACGCGAGTTAAACAGCGTGCTGTTATAGAATTATTGCCTTCTCCTCATCGTCCGAGGTGTAATGATTATCCTTGAGATGTCTCTTGAGTTGAAGGAAAAAAATAAAAATCGCAAGGCGCAAGATCGGGGGAATAAGGAGGGTTTCGTTTGTTCTCGTCTATGAGACGGCGTGGTACCCATCGTACACAGATTTTACAGTATCGCAATTGTTCTATAATGAAGCCGACACGTTCCTTGGATATTCCAATATAGTTTGCGATACGCTTTTGAGTGATTCGCCGGTCATTTTGAATGAAATCTCCGACGAGTTTGCGATGATTATCGTCTGTGGCAGTGATCGCTGCGTGTTTCATCAACAATTATGGCTTTTCCATGCTTGCAACCACGAAATTTTACTGCCCATCGGCTTACAGTAGACCTATCAACAGTATTGTCACAGTAAACAGTTTTAAAAGACGATGAATCTCAGTAGGAGTCACTTTTTCAGCAGTTAAAAATTACTTACTCGTACTTTGAATTTCGTAACTCTTGTATATGTACGAGGTGGAGGGTCCTATGCTGGGTCCTGGCTGCAGCACTCAACGTTTGTCGCTAAATCATTTTTTTCATCCTTTTTCCTTTTTCTGACATATTTTCCCATTATTTATCGTGGAAAGAAAGACACGCGGTATCTTGTAAATCACAGTTTTTTTTTCATGAACGCTCACTCATAAAGTGAAACCTCCTTTTTATTGTCACCAGTAGGCTGCCTTCGTGGCCCTACCTCTCTTACTCCCCTGTCGCCTGTCTCCCCACCCTGGTGATGGGCGCGATGAAATCTTTTCCGGGGGAAATAGAGCAGTAGTGAAAGCGGAGGCTGTAAATCGCACGTTCGCCCTGGAGTAATATCCAGATCCACTTCGTGAGTGAGTTTTTCGAAGCGTTATTACGGCGATCGGGTGGAACGAGGGATGTTCTTTTGGCTCCTTTTTCAAGGGATTCCTGGAATCGGGTGAAAAGTCCTTCGTCGGATAGATTTATACGAAGGAGGGGAGGGTGGTAGGGACAGTGTCGATTTGAAACCCACCCGTTTGGCGAGGAATCCTTTTTCGTCGGGACAACCGGTAAATGTCAGAAGTTTCCTTTCTCCTTGCTCCAGGAACTTGTTTTCAAAGGTATGTCGCCCTGCGTATGCTGATATGCGTGTGAAGAGTCTTGCGGAAACAATACTGAATTGAAAGAGAGGCGATGGTTTTGGCTGTCTACACTTACATCTAAACAATATTCCAAGACGCTGCAAGGGCGTGTGGCGGAGGGTGTTAGGTCACCAACCATGCATGCACAATCCCAATCATGTTTCCTCTACACTACTGTTAGTTGGATTATGCAGTCAAAAATATTAATCACACGAAATAAGGTACTTACATGCCACAAAATTTAATAACAGGATAAGCCCATTCAAGTCATGTCGTAGAACTGCTAAAAAGATGGATCTATTAAATTGAGGGTTAAGATAAGGAATAAAATTAAGGTAATGGACAAAATATATGCATACACTGCCAATTTGAACTATCTCCAACGCGATTGTTGTCATGTATATTTTGATCTCTAATGGTACGAAGAAAAAACGACATTTTTAATCTATCCGTTCCACTATCTATCTACCTGATTTTATGTTGGTGATCTGATCTATCATGCTAAGTCGGAGCGAATAATATGTCCTTAAAATCCTCAGATAAGTAACCTGCCTCAAATTTACGCAGTAAATTAAACCTGTATGGAAGACAAGACTTTTGGGATCGCTGCGTTGTTTGCGATGGGCATCGTAAAATCATTCAATCGGGCAAATTTAAGGCTTAAAACCTAAACGTATGCACTCATTTATGTATTTAAAAAATTAAACCTTGTTTCAATAGTTTTAAATTATTGTTTTTGTGGCAAGGAAGCGCGTTAGACGATGGCTGGATCGGTAAGCTCGCCAACTCCTATTGTATACAATCTACGAAACTGGTGCTCATCTTTATATTTGTTCACTCTGAAAACCTTCATTTCTGGTGTGTGGGTCTTACTCACACGTCCACATAATAGTACTTTATTTCAAATCGGTGATTTATGTTTTTTGACAAAAAAATGAACCAGAAGGCCATGGGACGAACAGAGACTTGACCTAGTCTCAAATGGTCCCGTGTCGTCCGTCCACGCACCCAGTAACCTTAGCATAGTTTCCGTACGTTTTGCAGATTGCTGTGCTTTATTTCCTAATTTCAGCTCAAACTGAGATATGGAATATTTCAAATTCGTGGAGGATAATTTTCCCAACAGGCTGTCGCAATTACTGACTTAACGTAACGCTTAGTGGGGGTGTTATGGTTGGTAGATTTTGTCATTAGCCATGAAAGTATTAAGGTTTCTGTTTGCTATAAATACGGAACGTAATGATAACTTTATCCGCAGTGTACCACATGATTATGGGTTTTCTAGCGTTCCCAAGAGAAAATAAACTGATTTAAATTACAAACTCAGGTGTGTTGTGGTAAAACCGTTCCACAATAACCGAGACGAAAACTCAGGTATTTTTCTACTTTATAAAGACTTATTTTCGACTAGTTCCGATGCACTAAATCATATTCAAGTATTTTTGAAAAATGATTTAGTTTCTCGAAACTAGTCGATAATAAATCTTTGTAAAGTGGGAAATTGCGAGAGCTTTCGTCTCTGTTTTTGAAATAAACTGGGTATTTATTTTTGCTCGATCCAGCATTTCTTTCGTCATCACCTCCTGATTTGCTTCTAGTAACTTTTCGTTGCGTTCTTGGTGCGGAAAAAATAAACAACAATTGCGTCTGCAGAGTGCGGCGACGAAACAATTGCATTCCGTTGTGATTCCATTCGGAAATGTTTCCGCTGGGATGAAATTAATTTTTCTGTGTTTTCTGCTCGAGGCATGCCCTTTTCCATTTCCGCATTGTCTACATTGTGCGCTTCCACGTCCTTGGGTTCGTGTGGGTGGGGGCGGATTTTTCGATTCGATGGATACGAGTGGTGGAAATTTTCCAGCAACGCGAACGGCTTCTTCTCCGAAACTCAGTTTGCAGGGAGATTTTTTTATTTGACGGATAAATGCGAATCCAAAATGAAGCGAAGTGAAAGAGGGAAGGTGTTGGGCGGGAGGGCATTTGTTGTCGAGTGTATGAATAATATACGTGTAAATATACAAGGGTGGTCTGAAAAGTTTCCGACCTAACTAAGATTCAAGGCATTTTCTCTGAAATTTTCTGAATCGAAAACTTTTCAGACCACCCTCGTTTATGGTATGTACTATATAGTGTATGTATGTTATATACTATGTATATATAAATATTCATTCACATGGAAATAGATATAAGGAAAAGGAATAGGAGCTCATATTAAGGACGAACAGAGTTTTTGTGTTTAACACACAGTAATGTGTTTATATATTTATATAAATGATGGATTGAATCCCCTAATTTCGCACATCTTCCATAAAAAGACATTTTGCATTCCTCGGCAGAGTGTTATGCATATTTGAGGAGCCAAGACCTTTAAATAACATCGGACACCACTCGAGGTACAGAAGTACTTTTCCCAAAGGATATGGTCACCCTGAAGAAATTGCAAATTCATTCAAAATTACTCCACGAGAAGTATTCGAGGAAGGGTGTCGAACGTTGGTCCTCAGAATAAAGTCCCACATGAACTGAATGAATGAAGTCCCCCATGAATGAACTGAAGTCCCCTTTCAGTGAAAAAGATCTTCACTGGAATGTAACTTTAATTATCATATGCATAGTAAAAATAACAAAGAAAAATCCGCGATTGTATTTTCACGACAAGGAAAAGTTTTATGGATGTCCATCAACTCCATTTTGATAACGGACTCTTTTAACATCCATATAAATATTAAATCGGCGGAGGTATCCCTTTTTTTCTTGATGGGTGCCCTGATTTCCTCCATTCCAAAAATATCTCGTGAGTCTTTTAGCACCGTTGGACATATTTACTTATTAAACATTTAAAATGAGCATTCAATGTGAAGGACAGGGCATGCGTCAGAAGCGGGGTAAGGAGACCCTTGTGTAAGGACAAATATAAGGCAGTTCGCTGCACATTCATGAAAACTCTCGCTTCGAATGAATGCCCTTTCGGGTGGAGAGCATATAATGGCGAAGGGTGACGTGGGCGGGGTCGGAGGTAAAGTGCATTAAGGGAAAGACTTAGACTTCTCCTTTCTTCCAGGTGTTTTGACTCTCTTTAAGAAAATTTTCTCATCACATTCCGCCGAAGGAACGAGGGAGGGTGTGGAATCAGTTCAAATTTCAGGTTTCACGGAACCTCTCCAGTTGCGCGCGAGGTATGTGGACAAGCGTTGTGATGTTGCAAGATTATTGGCCCCAAGCCGCCTTTAACACGACAAACTCGACGTCGAAGGTGTTTTAGAGTATATATATACTGAAAATAATTTACCGTTGCCCCTCGTTCCAGAAAATCGGTCACATAAACTCGGTAAGCATCCCAAAACACAGTCTAAAAATGTTTTTTTTTTCGGATGATTGTCTTTTGAACTTCTTCGCCTGAGGAGAAGATGGATGTCGTCGTAGACCTCTCAACAGATCGCCATCATAAACTGACTTTAAACGACGATGAATCTCGACGATGAAAGGAGTTACTTTTTCAGCAGTTAAAAATTCGATAGCAGCACGCTGTTTAACTCGCGTTGAAATAGCACTAGAACACGTCTCCATACTTCCGCTTCTCAAAATACACTGGATGAATGTAACGACCTCAAATCTGCGCGTGCTTGTTGAGGGGGAATGTTACTTCCTCATGCCTCCAAGAGTGCTTCTGAAGGTCATTTTGTTTGTGGTCTACAAGCACGTGTGCATTAGTTTTCAGCCTACCCTCGTAAAAGTTCATAATAGATAAAAATTAAATTTTCCGACTTCCGAGAGAGTGAAAGAGTATCCTCTAGAATGCTGCCTGTAAAAGAATTTCGTGATTTTGAGATTTTAGCATAAAGACATCAAGAGCGAGAAAGAGAGGAGTACGCGAATCGCGAATATTTGGACAAGTGCCCAGTCGCTCTGGTTTACGAGATTCAAGTTACCGCCGTAACGTCTTTCACCCCAGTCTTATGTGATCGCGCCAACGATTCCGGCGCCCTTTGGGAGAGGGCACGTTTTCCGACATTTGATTGCTGTTCAGCGTAACCCAACCCTTTTAAAGTTTTGCCGTCCTCCTCACTTTTCTTTTGTGTGCCGACTCTAGTGTGGACAGGAGCGAGCAGGAGGCGAGATGGAGCAAAGAAAAGAATGCGGGCGCCATGCCGGCCGCTCTCTTTAAACCTCCTGGAACTCTTTGTATTACCTTGAAGAAGTTGAAGAAAATCCTGGTATTTGCAGACTCTTCAGAAACTTTTCAGAAATTGTGAATCTCTTTTCAAAGCGCACGTTTTGGCAAAGATGGGTTTACAAAGAGGGAGTTGATGGCAATGCCCTCGAGGAAAAACAGAAATAAATCATGGGTGAACATTTTTTTTTAAGAGTAGCATTGTTTTGCTCCGAAACTTGGTCTTTGAGGCGAGAAGATAGGAGTGGATCGGAGTGTTTAATATGTGGGTTTGGAGAAGATTGAAAAATATAAAAGGGACGGTGAGGAAGACGAAATTATTGTCATGTTGTTGGGGAGGGGAGAATGTTGGGAGGCATCTAGAGGAAGAAAGGAAAGTGAATTATGGGAAAATGTAGTGAAACTGTAATTTTAGAGTTTGCAGTTTATCCATGCGAGAATGTCGGTTAAGCGAGGTAGGAGGAAAAGAACAGTAATGCTGACCAGAATTAAGGGAGTAGTAAATTAGGGTTTAAGAGACGGTTTATAGCTTTGTCTGTGATTTTAGAGTGTTTATACTTTCGTAATGGATGGGATTTAGACTTGCAGTCCCCCATATAATCTCCCTGGTTCCATTAAATACTTACTCTGACCTTGGTGTATTGCTCTTGATAATTTGAACCTTTATTGATGATTAGAACAGGTGGAACAGGAACACGGCATACGTCACATTGACGTAGCCGTATAGCCTACAGTCGTAAACTTCTCCACAGCCGTCGTGTTGGTTTTTTTATTGGCCCAGCGGGAAAGTTTTCGTGAAACGGTGCAATATGGATGGCAAAACGTGACTTGGCATGTTGACTCGTGCATCGCTGGCGATAGCACGTTTTAGCATGTCTTTGCCAACAAACTAGGACGTCACTTTAAAGTTTCATCTCTTCGTGGGATGTCGATGATCGTCGTCATGATGAGGTCGATGCCACGAGATGCATTGGTAGCGGTCGAGGTCGGGTTTGGCCGTCACTTGATCACACGACTCACTCGCTCGATTGACGATCGTTCCAGTGCCCCCCCCCCGGGCGAAAGGGGATGATGTCCGATGGGTCGAGTGTGAAACGAAAGTAGCCGAAACTTGGGGCGAAATGCATGTTGTCACGTCGTGATTTTATGAGGGACCACACCCACTCTAGCACCTACTCATCATGGGCGCGGATCGTCTTGCAGTGATGTGCGCCCTTCTCGGAATCTCCAGCATATACCACTCGTGCACACTCCTCAGGGTCATGCAGTATTCACCACACTGCACAGCTAAGTCGTGCGATGCGTCATCACGTTTGGTGCGTACAGAGCGCAAATTTTCCGATGAAAGTCAACAGATTTGAAGTTATTCGGTAAAAATTCATCACTGCACGAACTTCACATGTCGTGGGAATTAAAATTATACTATTCATTTTGACTCGCCGTCGTAAACAAATGGTGAGCGACGCGACCTTCGCAACCACTGCAGCTCGCTACCACCATTCGGCTCACTCCACAAATTCTCACGCTACACGAAAACCGAGTTTACTTTCTGGACAGCCCTCGCACTTCAACTGCCGTAGCCGTCGTCACTATCAAAAAACTGCTTTATTAATTCATAAAAAATATTTAATTACGTCTCATGTAATTTTGTGCATTAAAGCCTGCCAAAACAGGAAGAAAGGAACTGCGAGGATCCGCTTGCAAATGTTGGTCTCCTTTCGGCCTCCTCGAGGACAGTGTTGATTGACGAAAACATTAGAACACACACACCAAACCCTAAAAGTTAATCTTCTGGAAAATATGATGTAACTCAGAATTTATAGAAAAATAGTAAGAATATTCATCGTGCTTTCGTCTTCCCTTGAATTGATAAGTATGGCATCACAGCATTCTAAGACCTAAGAGCGCCGTTGTTCTGCATTGCGACTGCAGTCATTCGTCCGCCACGTAATTTGGCGGCCCGATAAGAGCATTAGCGTAGATGCGTTCGCAAATGGACCCATTTCTAGAGACGACAACACGCTTCCTCTCGACGGAGGCGACTAATGAGAGAAGCAGCGGGATGGAAAATGTGATAACGCCACCATGAAGTTAAGTTGGGAGGGCGCATCCGGAGGGGAGAACGCCGTCTTAGGTGAGGATGGACGCCGATCTATCCCCGGGGACCCATCTGCTCATTCATATGGAGAGCATTGTCATCAGAGCCAAGATGCTTTCTGTTACTATGGTGCTGAAATTCGTCGGCAGAAAATGTGTGGAGTAGGTTTGAGTTGTTCGTTTGAAAATAATGTCAATTGTTTGTTCATATATTGGAACAAAATAAGAACAGTTATTAGAATGACAGGAAGGGGTTTTTGTGTTTGTAAAAAACGTAAGTCTTTGTTTAATAAGTCGCTCAGAGTTTTCCCTTTTGGATGTTTACCAAACTGTGATTTGCTTCAATTCTTCAGTATGTAAACAGTTTGAATGACTCTCCCGGAAATAACATGCTGCCGAAAACACCGTACTACTATATTATTTCTCTTAATGTGTGTGAGACCCCGGACGAGTTGATATTATGGTACGTGACAAAGGAGGAACCAATGTACTCGTCAAGTAGAAGAATTATTTGTTTTCGTCTCTCGTGTATAATATATTCGCCATATCTTCTTGAGTGGAAAATCTTTGAAGACTTAAGTAACCGTTTGTTAAGAAGCGGACGGAGATGTGATTTCGTGTGCTGTGTTTTTAAGTCTTTTCGCTGATAGGAAGGGCTGCACAACATCAGTGATGATGGTAGTATTATGGGTTGAATTAACCCCGGCCGTACTCTTGCAAATGGGCGAAGGATGTGGTGAGGAAAATTAGAGAGGAAAGAGAAAAAGACAAAATGAACCCCATGTATCATTTTATTTTTATTTAATTTGGATTATTTGTTTATTTTTATTTAATTTATTAATTTTTTAGGGTAAAAATAAGGAAAACTTTACACTTCCACACACTTTTAATGTAATACGACCATGATTTCGATGCTGCGCATCATCAATACCATTGTCGTATTACATTAAAAGTCTGTGGAAGTATAACGTTTTCCGTATTTTTTACCCTCATCATTAAGGAATTCCACAAAGTTAAGCCTGAAACTGTTAACTTTATTAATTTTTTATTATTTTTATATTTCCTTTTTTGTTTCTTCTTCTTTTTTTATTTTATTTTTTATATATTTTTCTCTTCCCTCTCTAATTTCCCTCACCATATCCTTTGCCCATTTGTAAAAGTACGGCTGGGGTTGATTCTTCCCATAATATTCATACGGCCGTAGTTACCGTTCGCTTCATACAGTGATGACAGTACTTCTCTTCGGACCGGACGATCTGACTTCAGAATTCTCTCTTCGAATGCACCGTTACAATGCCGAATGCACCAATGTGCCGTTTGAGTTCCCCGTCTCATTCTCACGATAGACTCGAGATCATATTGCAGCGAGGACATTTCGATGATCCCGAAAGCGTGCGGAAGATCATTCACAAAGATGATTTGCAATAGACCGTGGCATTTGAGATATTTCGGGGGAATCGTACTGTATAAAGCTAATAAGTGTGTGTTAAAAGATACGGAGTTGATCCATGGACATGATGTCGTGTTCATTAATAACTTCCAAGCTGTGCTTTATCACTATGAGGCATTCCCAGGGTTGTAGAAGATTGATTTTGGATCCCGAATGTGTTTATTATTTAGAAAGCGGAAATATCTCACTATCAAATTTCGCTACGTTGCAAATTGCCACTTGAAAAGACGAGAAGGTATTCTTTCGGGATGCTGAGGACTGCTGGTAGGGCTGCAGAGTGTGGGGATGATGGCTAATGGGGAGGGGGAAAATGTTGATGATTCTTTCATGTGATCAACATTTTTCGAGTGCATGATCAAACAAATACAAACTAATACATAACTTGATTTGCATCTAGGTGACATGATTGGTATTGTACATACGTGGTTAGTGACCTTACACCCCCTGCCATACGCCCCTGCGGCGTATTGTGTTGGTGTAGATGAAGGGGAATTCACTTCCCGGGAGGCTTCCCTTCTCGAGGATATTCGGGGAATTTCGAAATAAGACCCTCTAGGGAAGGGCTCCGAAATGGGGTAGGCGTATTCCGTGCACGGGTGGTTTTTCTTCCTCTCGAGAAAAGGGAGTTTTTTCGGGGAGGGAGAGTGGGGCGCTCTTCGAATACCGAATTGGTCGCCGCCGGGCGAAAGCATCAGTCGCTCAAAATATTAGTAAGCCATTTTGATCCGTTGGGAGAAGTGCCTGGTGTCAGCGCTCGACGGCGATAGCAGGTTCCTAACTACAGCAAGGTCCCTCTTTCATTTACATGTAGGGTACAGGGACCTTGAACTTCAGCACATTCGCGTAATTACCGCCGTATTGTTCAAGTGGCGGCGCATTTAGTTGAGTCTGGAGGACTGATTACTCAAGGACGCCATCTATTGCCAATGCCTGGTACTTCCTTTAGTTTTGCAAAACGATGTACCACGTTCGTGTTTGAAATTGGAATAATATTATTCTGTCTACAACGTGGGCAGAATATTGACTTTACACATTTTAGAACGTTATTAGCCTTACTGCACGTTTCGGCATCTTACTTTACTTTTACTAATGGCAGTTTTTCGTGAGCAGGCAAGATGTTTATTAATTTAGACGGACAGCATTTTTCGCTACATCTCGGCCCTGGAAAAAAGCTGAATTTTGGTACCGAGACAGAGATTTAACTCGGGCCATTGCTCGGCCTCGCTGGTTGCCTTGGAGATGTTTGCGGGGAGGGAGGTGAGTTGTGGATGGGGGTGGGTGGGTGGGGGCGGATGATCAATAGGAGGGAAGGAGGAGACAGCCCGTGTGTGGGGTAGCTCCCTTCCCCCGCCCTCCTCCCCTTCAACCCTGTTTTCGGCCGTCCCCCAGGAAAAGGAAATCGATGCGCCGATACTTCCATCGCGATGTGTCTCCGAGTGCAGAGGCAGCTGCATGAATTTTACGATATAAAAGAATATTTTCCAGAAAGGAAGTAGGATAAATCTGGGGGAAAATTAATTGCAGATCAAAGTACAAATTGCTAAAATTCTTCATTAGAGCGTCCTTATGTGTCGACACACTATTGCCAGTGCCTTCGCCAGTTGTATGCTTCCTGTTAGGCATCAACAGGACCCTCTTTTAGGCACCTCGATATGGCCTCTTTGACGTCATCCAGTGGTCCAAAATGGTACTCAAAGGTGTTATACTTGGGTCGAACTCAAAGACCCATGTCTTGTCATCAGTAAGGAAGCCCATAAACTTTCCTCTTGACATTCCTTAACCAATGAATATATTCCGTCTCTTACCTGTTTGCTGTTTTGCTTTAATCCACACTGCTCCTTCACTCTGTTGTTTCAGGGTCAGAGTTTATTAGTAAACAATGAAAATAAATAGGAAACCGACTCCTATTATTACCATATCAATGAGTGATTTCCTCACGCCTTATTGAACTCAGTATAAGCTACGAAATTAAGTATGTTAAACTAACTTCAAATTGATTACTATGATTTTTGTTTTCAACTTTGATCCCTTTGATGGACTCGGACTTCATTTATGCCAGGATTGCATGCTCAATGCTTTCGTGAGTGTTTTAATAGTTTCTACATCTACATAATACTGGTCAAGCCTCCGCGGGGACGTGTGGCGGGGGTATTAGGTCACCACCCGTAAAATAAAATAAAATCACATGCAAAACCAACATATTCATACAAACCTACACCCTAGCCCTCTACAAGTCACTGAGAATACCCACTAAGATTACCACCACACTGTTCAACACTAGCAACAAACAACACAAATACTAACTAAATTAAACTACTTCACAAGATATTTTTAATCGATACAGTGCACTTTGCTAGGGAAGAAATAACCACAAAATTTTCCTCAGGAAAAGGATAACTGCAGGCTCGCAGGTAGGCTCAATTAGAATCAAACCGGTTTTTGGGATCTAGCTGAAAACACGTCGTCTCTGGTCGAGAGTCAGTGAGTTTCGGTTAATCATGGCGCTGGAGTGTGAGTGATCATAAGTGATTGAAGAGCTAAAGAACTCCTTCTCGTATGGTTGACTAACCTGACCACTTCGACTTAAAAGACGGCATGAAAAAGTGAACATGATCCACATTTAGTCTTTCGTTTAGTTCTCAGTGTCGCTCTGAGGATGTACCCGTCCCCACGCCTATGATCAACTCCAAGTGTTTCCTGAGATAATAGCTTACTCTCAGGGGTGAACCTGCCGTCATAATCCCCCCCCCCAGTGCCCTCTCGTCAGACCATCGTATCAATTACACATCGATAGGTGACCTTCGACTTTCCGTGGAATCACCATTTCGATGGTAGGAAACGTATCGGCTTCTTAGTCATCGATCTTATTGAGTGCCGAATATTTTCGAAACATATAATTTCATTCAGCTTTTTAATTAATATGTAATCTTTCTGCTCTCATTGTCTCCCAAACAAGGCCTTCCAGTATTTCTGCAACGCCTTCTGTTCGCGCATACGTGTAAATCGATTCTTCACGAAGCGTGACATCTTTTTTCTGTAATTCCGAATTTAATTCTTAATTCGCAAATTCGTTCAATGCCGAGATCGCCCTGCAAAGGGTTTCATATACTCGAGATACGCATACGAGGTGAGACATAAGCAACGCGAAGTAACACCGATCCTCTGCATTTTCATTTGAATGTCTTCCTACTATTCGTTTGGTGAACTAGTCTCCATATTGCCCTTCCTCAGATGTTCCTAACTTATTTCTCCACGTTAAGGCAGATGATAGCTCAACTCCCGGGTATTTCACTTTGTTTCTCTAGTTGACTTATCCGTTTCGTGCGGGTAAATGCGCGCGGCGCTCTGTAAATTATCGCCGACTGTCCGTCGGCGACCGTAAATCGCACCGTGAATGGGAGGGAGGGAGGTGGCTTCAGTTAGTTCGCGTCGAATCGGACCGTGCAGTGTAACAGACGGAGGAGTGGAGGATGGCAATGGACTTGCAAGGTTTTTGTAGATTTTCCGTTTCAATGGGGTGTGCACCGTCATCTTATTAATGCCAATACGATCTGCGATCGTGCGCACACTTAACTGACGGTCTGGATTCAGCACTTCACCCACACGTTTCACGTTGTCACCGGTTCTTGACGTCGACAGCCTTCCGGCGCGTGACTCAACGAGTTATGAAGTGAATGGTTTAAGTATTAGTCGTACTTGATGTCGTCTTCGGCAGAATGTAGAAGTGAAACAGTGCGCAGTATCTCGATCCATCGAAGGTCTAACCCGGAGGGACTCCTCATGCTCCTTCTAACCTCTTGGACCAACTACAGCAAAAGATACACGAAAAAAAGGCCAGGTTTGGCAAGGAGAGAAAGTCATCTCTCATCAAGATAATGCCCACCCACACACAAGTGTCGTTGCAATGACAAAATACGTGAACTAAGATACGGATTGTCACCACATCCACCTCATTCGCCTGATTTGGCTCATTCCGATTTTCATCTCTTCCCCAAGCTCAATCCTTTCCTCGGCGGACGGAGATTCTCTTCAAACAAAAAAACTAGCAACCGAAGTAGACGAGTATTTTGCAGGTCTTAAAGAATCTAATTTTCGAGATGGTATTGTAACATCGCTGGACCAAGTGTATTAATGTAAAGGGAGATTACATTGGAAAAAAAGTTTCACTGAGGTATGTCGTATATTTCTATTCCATTCCGACATTTAAAGTTTACAAAATACCCTCTTTTTTAGGCATCTGTCCCTCACCTTTGGAGAAATTGAAAGTTTGAACGCGAGCGAATCAAGGTGTGGTTCTGTCGATGTTTGGGGGTAATGGGGATTCCGACCTCAAGGTCCCCCGCTCCCCCTACCGTCGGCAGGAGGAGGGTTTCGCGAATTTATTCATTCACGTATCCGGCGAGTGCGTGTGATTTTCTGCGGTGAGGGAGGAGTAGGGGACTGGGGGAGGGAGGGGGGAGCAGGGCGCTTGGGGAGACGGACGCCGGCGCCCACGCGTACATACATTTGCAAAAATGGGAAGCAGAATTAAACGTCATCGAGGGGGAGAACAAAAGAGAAATGGCTGCCGGGAGTGTATGGATAGTCGCTCGCGCTCTGTGGGGCTCTTTTAAATCTCCGTGGAATGATGAAGAGGCCGCGGGCGTGTTCATCCCCTGAGGGAAATCGATGGAATTCTATTTGCTAAACTTTATGTCTTCGTTAGATATTCCATAACAGATCGCAAAAGGACACTTAACGATTTGATTTATTACGAGATTTAATGCTCAATTGTCCGCTGCTCATAAATCCAACGACACCGGATATTCAGGAGATTTCACCAAAGCATCACTGAAGGGCAAATTATATTCATTGCAATTTTTGTATGCTTCGCTTGACGCAGCAGAATTATGGCAATTCTTCCTATGAATTATTTGTTTTATGTGCACTCTCTCATGGCCGATTTTTATGTCCTCATAAAAAAACGTTGCTTAAAACATTGAGTAGTACCCTAGTGTTGTTAAATTATTATTTAACAGATTTATGTAATAAATACTCTCTTGTGAGAAACATACATTTATGCGAAAAGGGGCATGAAGAAACTTGTACGTTGCATAAGGAGCTTCCTTGGTTCATAAATACGTTTGACATTTTTTTAATGAATGGGGCATATTCCAAAATGGGAATGACAGACCGATTGAAATGAGGACAAAAGCCTTTAATCGTCAATTTATTAATATTCTATTCGCTAATTTATAAATAATTAACGTTGACTTTGTGTCTACCCAATACTATTAGTTGTTATCTTTCGAGTGTTTGAAGTTAAGGCGATTTGTTCACATTACCAGCCATTGATACATTCTGTATTTATATAATTTGATAAGTCAAATGTTTAAAGCTCTTAGGACAAACCTATGAAAAAATATTTTCCTGACATTTTGTTTTCTCGAGCAATGAGAATTTGTTATTTTCCCAAACACTTTCAGCTTCCTTAGCAACGGTAAGGCAAGTTTCTGAACATGCCATCTTTCCGATTTTATTTTGTAACTAACTTTTATCCGAATTAATCATATACTTATTTTCAACGAAAAAATTTATAAATTCACCATTGTAAAATGACGTAAGACATCAATTTAAATTTTACATGCATGAAGCAAGCGAGGAGAGTATTCGGTGCTAATTATAATTCGATCTGCCATAATTTAAAAATCTTTTTTGGAAAAACTTGGTGAACGAACCGTTAAGATAAGCATATATGTATCATATGCCTGAAAATACATATAAGGCATTACAAAGAACGGAGGACATCACCCTACAACTAAAATGCGAGGCGTCCTCTTTCGTTCCATTTCAATCCTTGTATCAGCCAACTTCGATCGAACAGGTCTGTGATAAAGTCACGTCTTGGTGAATCATGATTTGTAGGGGTGTTGTTATGGACAGACGTGTTTGATGGTGACGGAAGATGTGGGCTGGAAAGTGAATGAAACTTGAAAGAAAACATAGAAACGACGGCAGGCAACTCAGTCGCTGGGTAATCTGTCACAATCGCCGCAAATATTTAAGCCGATAAGCCGCTTGTAATGGAGGCATAAACTTGTTGTAGATAAGTACTTGGGAGAAACATGGGACCTGTTTTGCGTTTAGTTACAAATAAATTTTGAGATATCAAGTGTAGAACCGACAATTTAATTTATGATGCTTTGATATACGAGGTCTGTTCAATAAATATGCGAACTGAGGCCGTAAAAACATGATTTTGCAAAATTTAGTCAACATATATTTTATCCCCTTCAAAGTACTCTCTATTCGTTGCTATGCACTAATTCCATCTTTTTTCCACTGTTTAAAGCACTCTTGGAAGTCCTCGGCAGTGGCTTCTTGTCAGCCATCTCTAAAACGCGTAACCCACTTGAAAACGGACATTTTCTTCAGAGCATTATCACCGTAAACAGCTGTCAGTATTTCAGTAATTTCCTGATAACTTTTACCGCACTTCACCAAAAACTTGATGTTGATTCGTTGCTTCGTGATTTCGCCAATTTCCATTTCCGACAAACAGTAAAAACAATGACAACAGGAACGAACATAACTGGCACCATACGCACAGCTCGACGATCCGCCAAGCACAGACGGCTCATTGGGTCTCGGGCAACTAGCGCTGCTGGTGGGCGGGGCTATAGTCCGCGTCATGGCCTCCAAATTGCACCAGTTCGCGCGCGGCAGACTACGTATATCATTTTTCCCGTGAACAAAAAGAGATTAGAATAACTTAAAACTTTTTGGGCTAAGAAGACAAATCTCGTTTTGGCAGGTAGTATAGCGTGTGGCTAATATTTTATCTAAACTCTAATTCATTGTTCCTCTTGCTAGCAGCTCGTCTCGTATTCGCAAAGAAGTATTGTAAACTTAGATAACGTCATTCATGTTGGCTGTTGTGTTCTAAACATTATTCACGACATGAATTATATTATATTTCCGATTTTGACTATCTTTTAACAAAATGTTTTAATGCTACTTACTTATTGTAGAATATCCCCCTGCCACACATTTTGGCGGTGGTTTGCAGAGTCCCATGTACAATAAACACAATTAGCATTCTGAACGGAATGAGGGAAGGCGAGAATAATGCGGGGCTGAGGAAGGGTTTATTTTAGGGTTTTATGCTGTTATGGTCTTCAGTGTCGTGCGTTAGAAGGACACACAATATTTGTATAAAAGGTATCGGGAACAACTTTCTCCTGACATGTGCGTAAAGTGCTGAATTCAGACCGTCTGCTAAGTGTGCGCATGATCGGAGAACGTATTATTGGCATTGATAAGAACACAGTTCACAAATTACTCAAAACTTGGTGATGCGAAAGATCTGCGCTAAACTCGTCCCGAAGATCTTTGGATGGGCGACTAAGAGCGGAGTCGAGTGTGTCTGCTTGCGAAGATCTTCTGCAACGGCATCGCGACGATTCCCCAACCCCATAACAGTCCCGACTTTGCACCAGAAGACTATTTCCTATTCGCAAAAGTGAAATCTCTCCTTTCTCAAAGGACATCACCATGGGACCCTAAGTGCCATCAAAGAATTTTGCACGCGTACCCTTAAGGAACCTCTGGAATCCGCTTGACGGGGACTCGTGAAAAAGCCGTTGGTACAAGTGTCTCGACGCTCAAGGGATGTATTTTGAAGACTTTTGAGGCATCGGGGCAAAATCTATAATAAATCTATTTTATTATCGAAATTTTCCCGATACTTTTTATACAAACCATGAATAGGTATTAATGAATTGAGAAATGTTAAACCCGGTAAACCCCAAATGTGCAATGGCTCTGAGGGAAGTCCTCATTAAATTTTTCATTTCCACTCGGGCCTCATCCCGCGTCATCGAGAGGGAGAAAGAGAGGTCTGCTCTGCCGCAAATGTGTTAATTGCTCCTCGAGCGATTGAGAGCGAATCGGCGAGATTTATAGAAAACGACTTTAACCTGTAGCCTCTTACTGGAACGTTTAATGACTTGTTCCCTACCGTAATTACCATCGAAGTTTCTCGTTATTCCCATCCGCTGGCCTCCTTCTGTTTGTTGCTGCTTTCTTCCTAAGAATAATGGTTTCCTCAAACAACTTGAGTTTCAGTTTCCGCGGAGAGAATTCTTCCATACCAGACATTTTAGTGTAGTAGTCTGCTCTTGAATTTATCGCGTGGCCGTTAAAGGACGACAGAAGTGATGGATCTAATGATAAATTTTTAAATGATGATGTAAATGACATCATTATTTTCTGGAATGGCGACAGTTGAGGGGTCATCCACCCTGCTTCGGTCTCGCCCTGCCCTTGTCCGACCTTGGCGACCCTTCATTTCACAATATACTTTCCGTTACACTTCAACGAGACATTTCCTTTGTGGGTATTGAAATACGCGTAATCGTAGTGTTATGAGTACCAGTTCTTATTTGCGATGTTGGAATTACCCATGAATGCATTAATCTATCTTTAAAGTTCATCCATGCGAAAAGGAAAATTGAAAATATGTTGTCCAATTAAGTGTATTCAATGTTAAAGAATTTTCCCAGCACGCCGCCCCTTAGCGAAATTCGGTACGTCAACCCTTTCCCTAATTGTACCCTAGTCAAAAAGAGAATGCCCCCAGATGGGGGCATGTAATTCATTGCAAAATTTCTCTTGGCATAATTTTGAATGAAGCCTTAGTCTCTTTTTGCTTATGGTATTCGTCATTTACCTGTGGTGAAATTCAGTACAGAGACTTAAAGGGTGGTATCTTTCTGTTGAATTTCAAGAGTGAAAATTGTTTTAAAACTTTAAAGGGTGTAAATGCTAAAAAAAAACTATGCTTTACTCTCCAGATCCGGCTTAGGCCCGTTCCCTGCATTCTAATTACTTTTTTGATTTCCCAAAACTAGGTGATTGATCCCTCTCTTTTATACTATTCTTTGTTCCACTTGCACCTGCACAAAACCCTTAAGGGCGTGCGGCGTGGGGTATTAAGTCACCAGCCATGCATGCTTAATCCCAATCATCTCACCTCTACACAAATATTAGTTTGATCATGGGCTCTAAAACTGTTAATCACACGAAAAAAATACTTATATGCAACGATATTCAATAACGGAATATCATAATTCAAATCATGCCGAGGAACTTGCGCCCCTCCGGCGCCCCTATCGCATCACCCCCCTCCTTCATGAGCTCGTCGACGCCCGGAAGATAGACGAAGGGGCCCTCAACGGCATCCCCCTTTTACATAAATTAAGGTGGAGAGGGGCGGTGGATGGGGCTGGGTGCCGCGCGAAGAATCAGGAAGTATGTCTTTCCCGCCATTCCATCCCCAGCCCTCCCTCATCCCTAACACCACTCGCCCCTCTCGGCCGATCCACCTCATAAATAGATTCGCAGCGTGATTGGCCGATAGCCGGTCAGAAATGCGGACGTGCGCTTCAAGTCCCGGGTTCTATTGTCTGTGCGCCCCCACTCACACCCACCGTGTCCTCGCACGAGAGGATTCAATGGACAGGAACCCTATCCGCCTCCTCTCGTGCTGATTTCCGAGTCATGCGATAGCAACGGACGAAAAGGGAAACTAAGCGAAGAGGTGCAGCGTGAAGGGTGAGAGACGGTTTTCTGTTTTAGCATCCTGAAAGCCACCGCTAAGGGGTGTGTCAGGGGGTGAATACGTACATCTACATCTATACAATATCCCCCAAGTCGCCGCAAAACCAGACAAACTGAGAGTAACAGTGGTAAAATTAAGCTTCCACATATTATTTTGCATGTTTCCTCGTTTATGTACCACCCACAATTGCACCGGGAATGGATCACAAATCGATGGATTGCATGGTTAAGAAGTGAAGTTATTTTTCAAAGAACAGAGATTGGCTTGTGTGACGGCTCTTTAAGTATTTTTCATTAAACATGTATGAATTTAAAATGAATGACGAGTATTTTTACTGAAAGGTATGTTTAATATTTCACGCTTTAGTACAGTTAAAATAAATAATTGATAAATGTACGAAAGTTATTTTCAATACAACCATCATCAATCTTAATGATTGACGGAAATGAGGTGGATGATCGAATTGTTTGTATTAAAATGAAGGGTTATTTTTTTTAACCTGTGTAATTGGTAAAGTTTACATCAGAGGTCGTAATTAACATCTGTTATCATCGCTAGGAAAAAGAATAATTAACATTGATTTCAATTCACGCTACAAATGCTTATTTTTCTAGGTTTAAAAAAAAAATGACGAAATAAATGGCTGAAAGATATGCAGGTCCTATGTGATTTCGTAATGTACTGTATATGACTTAAACCGTTTCTGCATTATATTCCTACCACGAATTTCGAAATGCGGATTTCTACGGTTAAGTGACTTGTTTATTGAGTACCGTTAATTGGAAACGTCTGCCTTGACAATTATTATAGGGCAGCCAAATTAATTTCGGATTAGTCCGGTAATATTTGCCTCCGGCTTAATGAATCCGGCAAGGGTAATCTTGCAGGCAGGAGAGCTCAAATAATCAATCCTAAAACAGCGCGATTCAGCAAGTTGACAGAGAGTACGGAATTGATATAAAGCCCGAAACCCTTTCGATTGCCGACGAAGCAGATGGTGGATTTGAAAGTCATATTCCCGGTGGCAAAATGGTTGTGGGGATCCGATTTCCCAATCCTATCTCGGGCATAGGGAGATAGATAGTGTTTTTTCATTCAAGTAATTTATTTTCATAAATCACTATTTCTCGCTAATTTTCTGCTGTTATTTTATTTCTATGGCAGTTCCATAGCGAATAATAGCCAAAGACAAGCCCTCGGTGCTTCCCCACTAACCCTACTCACCAGACCTGGCCCCATGTGACTTTTTCCTCTTCCCCAAACTGAAAACCCAACTCAAAGGAAAAAGAGTTGCGACAATTTCATAGTTTGAGGAAAATTCGACGGAGGAGCGTTCCGGAAGAATCATTCCAGGACTGTTTCAACAAGTAGAAACAATGTTGGGATAAGTGTATGCGTTGAGGAAGAGACTACTTTGAAGGGGACCAATCATTTGTTAATGAAGTATTTTTGAAATAAAGTTCGGGAACTTTTTGAAAAGCCGTCGTAATTTTTTATCTTAATTACGAATTGCGTAGTAATTGTTGTTGTTTTGGTAGGGTTATAGGGTATAGGGGGTGGTTTTTCTCAACTTCCCGCGGATGTTTGGAAAATGTCCAAAATACAATTAAGTTCGCGCCTTAAATCTTAGGCTCAACATTCGTGGGCAACCAGGTTAATGTACATATTAATCAATTATTCGAATGAAATTGAATATTTGATAATTTTAACCGGACACTTTATCACGAAGCATTCCACGGGAAAATTCGTATCGAAACAAGGACCAGTGGGACGATCATGACATTCTTTGGCTGATCCTTTGCCCTCATTTTTTCTTTGCCCAAATTCATTGGTTATTCCTCGGATAAGAACACTCCATCAGAGTGGATACTTTGAAGGAAAAAGTCCGGTGATAGGCGCGGATTTATGGGTTGGCGGGAATTCGTAGCTTAAATATTATACTTCCTCGTGAAGTATTATTCAAACGGGAATATTACGTATCTCTCTTTTAAAAATCGTCGGCACATTACGGGTAATTAGCGAGCTATGAAATTCCATTTCTCGTGGCGAACTCGATAACGTTTATCGTTGCAGTAATTTATTTCTCAAACAGTTTGCTTGCAACGAACTGTGAAAGGGTGTGAGTTCAGTCAATGAACTTCTGTGAATCGCAAATGACGTCGATGATTTGATTACTACAATAGATATGTACGATAGGAAGGCCCTTCCGTTTGGACAGAGTTAATGTGTGCATGCAAATTGATGAAGTTATTGTTAATCGCAAACTTACCATCAAATTCGTGAACGCACCTTGGTGGAGTAACGTGAAGAGTATCATCATTAACCAAAAAAACTACCGTAGACGTAGGTAAACTCACTGCTCGTCTGAGACATGTAAACTCTCCCATATTTTAAGACATACATGCAACGGAAATTTTTAAAATTATTAAAATTATTTATTGTTAAAAAGTTCATTTACTTAGTTTTCAACTAAGGGTACGAAGCAGTTATTATTATTCACGCTACTCAAAGTTCGTTTCTAGTGCGCAGAGTGCAAATGCATCGAGTAAGCCTGGACCTACAGGGTGCTTTTCAAAAGTAATACAATTGCATTTTCAAATGTATATTATTGAACAGATTTGCACAAACACTTAAAATTATTCAAAATACTGTCCTTGGGCCTGTAAGGTACCCTCATCCACGTCATATTCTCTTTCTAATAACCTTGCTGACTTTATGTATGCGGCATGAATGCCTATACAGGTATTCCTTCCACTTGTCTTCGGATCTTTTCTGGTTCAGCTAATAGTTTTTAAGATTCTTTGCAACAATTTTTCCTTTTTATTCCCTGACAGACACTCTTCGTTTGACCGGTATTTCGAGCATTAACCGCCCTGATGAACTTTGATCTAACTAACTTCAAGATCACGATTAAGTTACATTTCGGATAACCAGAGTTTAAAGGAGAGAGCTTATTTTCATCAGAAGTTTTCGTTTTATTATAAATCATCGTAATACTTCTACTGGTATTGACACTAAAATGTTGGAGAATTGACTTTTTTCAGGATAGTGTTGTTACCAACCTCCTTTTAGCTCATGGAGCACTTAAGAATTCCGCGTGTCCCCATGTTTTTGTGGCCCTGGTATTTGCGATTTAATTACCGTCGTGAAAATCATCGCTGGCAACTCGCCCTACTCTTCGGGCGCATCCCTTGCACCCGACCCCCGCATCGACCCGATTTCCTCCCCCAACCCCCTCCCCACATCCCGCCCCAGGGAATCCCTGTCTGCGTCCCCTCGTCCCCCTCCCCCCCACACAACTCTTTCACCATGACGACGAAGGGGACTCCATTGTTGCTGCAGGAGGAGGGGAGGGTGGAAGAATATCCTTATCGGTGCGTCCCTTTTTAGACCCAGACGGGACCGCGTTCCTCACGATCCTTTTGTCTCCCTACCCGTACCTCCCTCTCCTCATCTCCCTCTTCATCTCCCTTCTTGAGTGTATCCAAGGGACGACAGGGGGGGAGGTGCCGCCGGAATCTCGCGTCCCCCTTCTCTCCCCCTCCGCCGCCATTCAACTTTCGCAAAAACACGTTCAATAGCGCGGTTAATTCCGGAATCGACCGTGGAGAATCACATGCGCGGAGTGTTTGCGTTGACCTGTTAGGTGTATTCACCGTTAAGAATTAAGATTCAACTAACTACTAAAATCTCATTAATAAACGTAGTACATGGTTTGTATAAAAATTTCGGAAAACTAGGTTTATTTCAGATATTGCTGCAATCCCTCAAAATTCTTCAAAGTACATCACTTGAACGTCGACACACTTTTGCGGATATTTCACGACTCGAATGCACCTTGCTAGGCGGATTCCGGAAGGTCCTAAAGGGCAGACTTGTAAGCTTCTTCGACGGCACTTGATTACGGTGGTGGTGTCCTTTGTGGGAGGGAGAATTTCACTCTTGAGAATAGGAAATAGTCTGTTGTTGCCAAGTCGGGACTGTAAGGGAGTTGGGGAATCGTCGCTATGCTGTTTTTCTTTTTTTCTTGTCGCTTTTTTCGTCCGTCCAAAGACCTTTGGGACGAGTTTAGCGCAGATCTTTCGCGTCGCCAACTTTTCAGTTATAATGATGTGTGCACTGTCATCTTATCAATGCCAATACTATCTTCAACCATTCGCACACTTAACGACACGGTATGAATTCAGCACTTCACGCACAGGTCAAGAAAAAATTGTTACCGGTACGTTTTATACAAATCTTGTTTGCTATAAATAATTTACGTGGCTAGGGCAGAATAAGGATTTCCAGAGTTTTATCTTTCATAATTTACACCTGCCTGATGCTCTGTAAGCCACCGCTGGAATACGCGAAAATAAATATTCTACAGTTTATGTTGATGAAATGTTGGGGGAGACAGTATATGTAATTTTAACTTAAACAATGTTGTTTAGTTATACCTTAAAATTATCTATACATGCTCTATAGAATTGAATTTCCCGATGAATCCTGAATCCTCTTTTCTTTAAATCTTTACCTCGATCCAATCGAGCAACTTGTAATATCTTAATTACATTCATTTCTGGATATAACAGTCGGTACAAACTATACTACTTAGTGAAATGAATATTACGTTCGTGGAAAAAAATTTCATTATTTCACATTAATCCGGCAACATTACTTTGGCCTTTATATCTGACGATTTACAATGATACGAGTATAATAATAGAACTAATTGCAAATTCCCGAGCCCTAGATGTAGATAAACCCACCTAGACGGGAGTCAAACCCGCGGCCTCTGAGTTGGCAGACGAGGTTACGTACCTCGCTACCACCGGGACCAGCAAAGGGTAGCTAACACATTTCCAGCCTGAAGTTATATCTCTTAATCGTATTTTCGTAAACAAAATTCGCCGAATGATTTATTGACTAAATGTGGGAGCAGGATATCTATTTCCTGTCTCATGTTCAGCATCGTTTTCGATATTTCTTTACTTTTCAATCTAAGGGGAAGTTCGGACGAATGGACCCCGGCTGCTGTTACTCACGTGCACGGTCGAGACATGGCCACCGTCGGTCGGTGTGATCTTTAATTTTTTTTGCTCGTGACGCAGTGTTTTGTTTGTTTTCTTCGGTCTCTTAACATCCTGGGTGAAGGAAATGTTCCCTCTCGAAAGCGGGGGCGGGAGGTTTGGGGGAGGGAGAGTTAAGAGGCGGTCGTTTAGTTTTCCAAATTTACGCCCTTATTTCGGCGTCTGTGCAAACTGTGGAGAGGGTCCTCCGTGGCGGGATCGTCGTCTTCTATTTGGCTTTCTCCGCGCCCTTGCTGCATGTACCCTCGCCGCGTCAACAAAGCGATCCCTTTCCCCCAAACCCCGCCCCCCCACCCACTCCAATACCCACAGCGATTATCTCACCACTCTGCTCACGCCTACATTTCGGATTACACTAATTAATGTTTCAGTAAGGCGGAAGTGACGTGGCACTAAATTAAATAATCCAATTACCACTTATAATAAAACGGGGAATTGACCCAATGCTTGCCTTTCTCTTTTGTGATAATTAATTTTGTATCCGTACAAGATATTGCTTTCCTTCACAGATATGGTGCTTCCAAAAAAACTGCGGGAGATTCCGCAACAGTAACTTTGTGACTTTTAACGGAGTCATCCGCTAAATGCTCATCGCAATGCATTACATTCAGGTTGTTAAAAATCATTCGCCTTGACGGGGATTCGAACCCAGATCCCTCCTTTGCCCGGCCGAATGCTTTAGCCAGTTAAGCTATCGAGACGTCTTCTTAAACTATGAAATTTTGGACTTCGAGGTATCCGGCTTCAAATCCCGGTCAAGACGAATGATTTTTACACTCTGAAATTGTTGCTCTGTATTTATAATGCTTACTAATCCGGAAGGATTGACGAAAACGTACGTATCTAATTGTCTTCGTTTATCGGTTTAACCCATCGTGTTGATCCGCGGCTCGCTACTCTGATATTCATTCGGACATCCACGGCTCGTCGGGCGTATTAGTGGGAAAGTGCGGGAGGAATGGGGAGGGAACGGCTGTAGGAGACCGCTGCCCATTCGGGGCAATGAGAGACTATAGCGTTGACGGAGCCCTTTGGCGTGCATTGAAGGGTCTTCATGCGTGAGGGCAGGCGACTCTCTCGAGTGCCCGAAGTGGTCGTGCACCCCTTCCCGTTTTACTTTCCACGCGCGGTGTAGTGTAGCATGGGAGAAATTATTGTGTACATTTTTGAAAGTAAATGATTCTGGAATTTCATTGAAACGCCCTCTCACGTGGTTTCCCCATGCTTTTAACAGTTTCCCAAGTAATGACGGCATTGCGGAAGATAGGAGAGTAATGGAGGAATTGGTAGTTCATCCGAAACATGTACGTACGTGTTTCGGAGTGCACAAGTTCTGGTGTCGAAGGGAGAATCGGGGTAGGAAATGCAAGACAGACGTGTGGGACGGTACTTGTTTGCTATTACTTGTGCTATGCAAAATAATTTGGAGCAAATGAGAAGAGCTGGAGGTTTAAATGGAAGTAGTTGCGGTATTAATCGAATTCACGTAGAATTTTGAATGATCAAGCTTTCGTGAGTCCCACAGTCAGGAGGGTTATGGATTCAATGCTTAGCATATTGAAAACTCAGCGCGATTGGTATGAGATGATAATCAATGTAAATAAAACAAAGATAGTTAGGCTGTCTTGAAATAATTTGAGAGATGGTTGAGGCCGATACTTTGTGGAAATCTATTTATAAAGCACGAAGAAATAATCAAAGATTTTGAGTTTCCTGTGGAAACGCAAAGTCTTTGATTCTTTTTTCCCTCTTAATGTCTGGAAATATATAGGTAGGCATGTGAAACATTAAAATTGGAGAGCTTAAACTGGAGAATTTGAAGTAATCCGCATATCTAGGAAGTGTTTTGGAAGTGGGAGATGGTCCAAGTGGCAGGGACATAATAAAAAGAATAGCTCGAGAAAAAGAACTTTCTACAAATAGGAGTTAGTTGATGACGAAGGCCTATAAAGAGGAGATGAGAAGAAAAGACGATTGAAAACATTTGATGGGGAACATGGATATATTTAGTGGACTTTGCCGTTGAGGGAAGAGGGCAGGGGTACAGTTGGGGGTTTACTATTTACGGGAGCGGAGAAAAAAATGAAAAAATAAATAAATTTAGCGGAAATGTAATCGAAGAAGTATGGATATGAATGTTTACTGCATGAAGAGAGCTAGGCACTCGTATGCATAATGGAAAAAGGGTGTGTTGTAGTGTAGGGTGTCACGCTATTTTGTATCATTTGAGGTTTATTTTTGTAGAGGTGTGTGGTGTGTTTGTGTGTCCATTCAAAAACATACTATATGTTTGAAAATACATGAATGGGAAAGTGTGCCAACTGTTTGCTCGAAATATATACATTTTGGCAAAATGAAAAGAAATATACTCCAATTATGCTAGAAGAAGGAGTAGCGATGCCTATTTGCGCATGAACTTGAAATAAAATATAACGAAAGCGTACTTTAAGACCACCGAGGATTCTCAAATGGAATAAGTTGTGCGGTTGAAGAAGAATTCTCACGATGTGGTGGCCGTTTTAGCCAATCGGGAGGAAGGATCCATTCCGTCTCAGCGGGGTTGAGATCCCGTATTTAGATCTAATTCGAGTTTCGCTTTAATTTTCACTGATGACTAAGAAGCATTCATTGCGGAGGGCGTTATTACTGTCTTTTGCGTCATCGGTACGGGTTGTTTTCGCTAGCTTTGCATGAAAAGCATCGAAAAATTTTTCGTAAACATAGATCTATTTCAGATATTGCTAAAATGTCTCAAAATTCTTCAAAATGCATTCCTTGAGCGTCGATACACTTTTCCCAACGGCTTTCCCACGACTTGAAGGCTCCCTGGCAGACGGAAGGCGTACAAGCTTCTTTGACAGCACTTAGGGTCCCATGGTGGTGGTGTCCTTCGAGGGAGGGAGGATTTCACTTTTGGGAATAGATCATAGTGTGCTTTGGGGGGGGGGGAGGTTGGGGAATTGCAGAATATCATCGCAATCAGACACTCGACTCTGTTCTTTTGGCCTTCCAAAGACTTGAAGGACGAGTTTAGCGCAAATCTTTCGCATCTCAAAATTATCAGTGATAATGGTGTGTGCACTGTCATCTTATCAGTGACAATAACATGACCTGCAATAATGCGCACACTCAACCGACGCGTCTACGACCGACTGCAAAATGCTGAATTCAGCATTTCACGCACATATCAGAATTAGAAGTTATTACCGATACTTTTTTCACAAACCTCGAATGTACGAGTATGTATGTATAACGAATTGCAGCGAGGAATCAGTTGGGTATGGAAGTGCAGTTCGACGCCCTCGTGGCTCTTCTCAACGTGAAAGGTTCGCGTGGTTTTAGAGGACAAAAAAAATGCAAGCGTCTGTCTCCACGTGGCGCTATGACGGAGCGGGTGGGCGGGAGGGGTGGGGGGTGTAAATATGTGTATGTTGAGGACTCCACTTCCCGGACGAGAGCAATTGTCGCCTCAGGGGGGGGGGGGGAGGCGCTCCACGGCGGGGGCGAAGGGGGCGGCGGTCACACATTCAGAGAGGGGGGGGAGGCAATCCCGGATCGGCATTTTACGTCTTCTATGGTCAGGAATCCACTCCCGCAGTGGGAACATGGGGTACGTTTTAATATTAGGGAGTCGAACGGTTAAGGTTGCTCCGAGAAACTGCAGGAGATGCCGAGACGGTAACTTTTGACAGAGTCAGCCGCTAAATGTGACAACGACAAGGCAACAGTTTCAGGGCTTAAAAATCATTCACCTTTACCGGGATTCGAACCCGAATCCTTCATTTGAATCGGCTTAGTCGTCTCATTTGTTTTCGGGCTCTATTAAGAATCGTTTCGATGTATGAGGCGAACGGTAACTACGGCCGTATGAAATAATGGGAAGAGTTGACCCCAGCCGTACTCAACGTATTAATTCACCATTCCTTCTCTAAAGAGGACTGCTTTGCAGTCGAAACACGGTGTCAAGGAGTACCGCGGGGGTCAACTCTTCCCATTAATCGTTTCGATTTATTGGTATCTTGTGGCATTGACGTCCCTGTATTGTATTCAAAGTTAATATTCTTTTATTTTAATGTATCTTTGGTTTACATTATTTTTTTACAGTTGGAGCGGTAGTTGTGTTGTAAAAAAAGTAAAGTCAATTGTTATTCTTGCGTTTAATTCAAATCAAATTGGAATTCTTGTTTGTAGAAAGGGAGGTAGATATTCAGTCGATGGTCATTGTATGCACGGTATTTCATCACAACATCTTGTTCCTTTAAATCCCGCCAAAATCTCGGGAGTGTAAGAGGACCCCTCAGTAGCTTAATTCGCTAAAGCACTCGGTCGGGTATCGTGGGATCCGGGTTTGAATCCGGTCAAGGCGAATGATTTTTACACACTGAAATCGTTGCATTAAAAAGTGTTGTTTGGGTGAACACGTAACACTACCTACATTTCTCAGCAACTTCCAAGGAAAGACGTGACCCCACATTACTATAAACCCTTCTTCAACTGTGCAAACTTCATTTCTCCCTACATTACATCCAAAATCCCTATCCTATTCCTTCCCCTTCCTCTTTTTCCCAACATTCTTCCCTTTATCACAGTCTTCAACATCCCACAGCCGATCAAAACACTCTTCATTCATATTTTTGTCTCCTTTATTATCTCTTCCCTCCCCATCATACCCAGCACCTCTTCGTTTGTTTTCCCTCGCGGTGGATTGATAATGGCCAAAATCAAAACTACCTCATTCACCCTTGATAAAGACCATAAATATAAATTTCCACGCAAAATGTGAGAAAAAATACCAAGTTTTTTTGTTCAGTGATACATTTCCATGTTGATCAGGTTGATAGTTTTGCAGTTATTATTTTGCTCATAAAAAGCTAATCAAATTTACTCAGGCATGTTCAATGGAAACGTTCGTTGAATTGTCAAGTTATGTTCAGAGGAACTCAAAACAGGTGTGTCCATTAAACTCCCGGATCCGATTGTTTTCCTGAAAACAGTATTTTCCTCCATACTGTAGATAGAGAAAATACCATTCAAACCTCTTTTAACTTCTCAATTGAGAGTGGTATCCCAGGGTTGGTTTGTTTTTGGTGGAAACAGTGACTAATCGATGTTACCTTCGTCTTTACATCCCACATAACTTGACAATAAATATTTTGAAAAACAACAACACTACGATAAAGCATTCATGATCTCGAAAATATCTAAATTTGCCAACTTTTATATTTCGGCAATATTTTGACGTTGGTGGTGATTTAACAAAATTCTATGGGAAAACAAAATTGGTATTTATCTGTTCAAAATAGTCATGAATACGCTTTCTAATTAATTATTGAAACATTATTACAGGTTTATTGATACGGCACGATTATGCCGCGGTTTGGAAAAGTCATTTGCACGTATCCATCTCATGAAACACGTGCCGTCGAATCCTAGAAAGGGTCATTAGTCTTTTGTTTCAACCTAAGGGTCAGTATAAGCCCCGCCAGGGATTTTTCAGGTCCGCAAAATGAAAGTTTTAGTTAAGTGGCCAACGACGAGAGAACCCCAGTATTTCCTATTATTTTCCTGTTTGGGTTTAAGAGTTCTTACCGTCGTTCAGGTAATTTCCGTGGCTTTATAGTTGTCTGTATTTAAGCGGCAATTAAAATACCGAAAAATTGACTATAATCACTTTAAAAATAACTAAATCTCGTAACGGTAATTAGCTCGTAAAAAAAATAAGAGAACGGCATTAAAGACGTTCAGTTAACATACGTGAGGGAGACAAAATGATCAGTGAAGGAGGAGGAGGTCCGAAGGGGAAAATTTGGTGGGAGTAAGAGCATGGCAGGGATGGGCGGAACGGGATGTTTGGGACGGGTCAAGGAGGCGTCTCATCATTGCATTACAGGTCGATGGAAGTCTTAAAGATGAATGAGTGTTTTGTGTGATTGAGAGTGGAGGAGAGGGGGAGGTTGACACACTGAAAGAGGAGATTCAACCGCGTCGTACGCAAAGGCACTCGAAGAGGGAAAAGAGAAAGGTGTGTGCAGATGACCTATAATTACGAGTACGCTTGAACATTTTTAAGAAAAACTTCATGTCACTCATGGCAAATTTACTATCACATGGAAGTGTTTTTGTATTTTTCCAGCGTTAGTCTCCCTTCTGAAGTCATTATGCAATTCTGGGCTAATGCGAACTTGCATTATTTAATAGTCGTCGAGGCAACATCGCCACGATTATGCTGCGAAATGGGTCTCCGGGATAATATTCTATGGCCATCCTTCCGTCCCTACAGATGCACATGAGGTTACTAGGGATAAGGATGGGCTTGGCTGTTTTTTTCCGCATGCATAGTACATTAGGGCGTCTGCTATATTCATAGCCATTCCCATGTACAGTCGATGAATTTGAGAAAAAGTGCCCCTCAGTTGAGACTCCGTTGAGCGCCTTGGTATATTTTCTCGATAGTCCGTGCGTCGCCAGAGTTGAGTGGCAAGTCGCCCTTATTTACATTCCAATGTCTTCCTTTCTCTCTTACTTTCTTTTACCACCCCTGCGTGTTCCCATTTTCTTTTTTCAAGTTTACGGTCCGCTAAGCACTTGACTCCTTGGAAGGGGATCTTCCTGCGAAATACAATATGGGATTACTTAATCCATCCACAGCGCCCCTTCCACGGCCCTTCCGCAGCACCCAGTCGGCCGGGGTGGGTGGAGAGAGCGGCCCGCCACCCCCGAGAGGGGAATGGGAATGGCGGGGAGGGAGGAGACGATTCCCTCCCATCCCTTTCCTTTGCCTTGCAACCCCCCGCGTTGCCAGAGTTCTTCAGTTCGGCGGAATAATGATAGTTCAAAAAATTTGGATGCGCATATTTGAGTTAATGCCGCGAAAGGATCCATTATTCATGTCGGGGAGAGAACGGTTCGATTTCGACTCATCTGCTAGAGTAGAGTGGGGAGTGGGTGTGGGAAGATTGAGAAGGGAGCACGTCTCCGATCATCCCTTCAAACTGCACCTCAAACCCACCCCCTCTCCCGTCTCCCGAAAACACTCCCCCACGCACCTACGCATTTACATGCACGCATGCGTGCGTGTATAATCAAAGAGGGTGGAAAAAATCTTTTTTCCAAACTTCACTTCGAGTGTACCATGAGTAACTGTCGAAGTATAAAATGTTTACTGGTTGTATTTACGCTTTCACATCTCTTCTTTATAACTTTTAGAATATTAGTAGACATTTACGAAATTCGTATAAATAATATATATTAATAAATATTGCTGCCGATCCTCCAACCGGCAAGTCGAAAGATCCGGTGTTTCAAGTCCCGGTCAAGGAAATATTTTTACACTTGTAGTCTGCTTGATTCCGCCTTCCCCCACCTCTCCTGTGTTCATCTTTTATGAGTGTTCCTATCCCTTTTTCCTCATATCCATTGCCGTGTGAATGAACATTTGCTCGCCGTATGGCGGGATTTCGTGTTTGAATGTGTATTTGGCCAATGTGGCTCCTCTCTTCTTCTGGCTATGCGTGTCATGAAACGCATGTGTTCCTATCCTTTATTATACTATATGATTGCGCATCCACTGTTCTACTCCTTTCCTATGCACATTGATATATAAATGCATAAATATTCGAAAATGAAATATAATCGTCGTTTATTTTTCAGGATTAAGTCTGGAAATTTCCTCTCATATCCACTGACCTAAACGCCTTGGTGGCACTTTGCAGATTAGCGAAGGCGTCCTTGCGTTGCCCTCCATGTGCCTCGCCCAACTCCCATTCCGTGGTATCACCTTTGTAGTCTCCTTCTCCTCTGCTCCTCCCCAGATCGAGATCCCTTCTATCCCTCGATGTTTAAATGTTTCACCTTCGTCTCGGCCATTCGCCAGTGACAGCCGGAGACATTTTTATTTGCCCTCGAGATCTTTGAAACAAGGCCTTGGTTTGTATTGTGTTGTCGTCATTTTGCAGGACATTCGAGAGATAGATATCCCAGCATCCGGGATGCTCCAATTTCGGGGAGGGGGTGCGAGTGGGCGCTCACGACATGGGATCTCCATTAGTCGGCGGCGATGGGAAGGGGGGCCGCGGGGGGTGGAGGGGGAAGTGGGGGTCGCATCGGAGGACAAAGTGGAGTGAGAGGTGTGGAATGCACACAGCATGCCCAGCGGTATTCCGCCTAAACCCTCGACTCGCCCTAATCTTTTTTTTTTCAATCTCCGCCATTTATTTTTCTCCCACTTTCAACGGGAGCACTGCGGCCGAGTGCACTTATTTCCGCAGTCGGAGTCTCGCACGCCCGTCTGGGAATGCGAGGTGAAAAACGCGCTCGCCGGTCGATCGGAAGAGCTTCCGCCGCTCGCGTGCTCTTGGGGTTGATTGCTACTAGGAAGCTGTACTCCCTCGTCGGATCTCTGTGGTCCATCGGCGGAGAGGATGGAGCCGGGCGAGTTGTCTGTGACGGCTGGATAACGATCATCAGCTGAAGGCATTGGAGTGAACAATTGTTTCAGCCTCTCTGTGTTGCATATGCTGTTACAGTATATATTCTGTTCCAGTTCCTTCTTTCCGCAGAGTAAGGTGGTCTAACCGCCAAAAGTTTCGGAAAACGTATGATTGTCCATTTTTATGTTATTTCTTTATTTTAGATGGCCAACACCGTCTCGATCCTTTATTTGAATTATCATTCACATCCGTAAGACTTTCGTACAAATATTTTATATTTATATATAGTAATCAAATCCGTAGGTCGGTTTGGTAGGTGACGGTAGAGTTCACCCAGTACTAAGTCCGACGGTGTGTGAAATTCACACATCGAGGTAGGAGGGCCAGTTCCTTTCCCTGTGCCGGTTATGGTTACTCAGGAAGAAATGGTACCCGAAAAATCACATTATATATATATTATTTTATATAAAAAAATTACATGTGATATATATATATATATATATATCACAATATATATTTATATAAAATAATATATATAATGTGATTTTTATATATAATATATATATCACATAAATGTTTGAGTTATATATATATATATATATATATATATATTATATGACTCAAGTCCTTTTAAATGAAATGAAAGTATATTAGTGTATTTTGAGTGGCATTAAGGAAAGTAGAAACTCAACGTTTCTTTTGCATTGCATGATTCTCTTTTCATGCTAAAAATTCCCCAGTCTCTCTGTAGGTCACGAAAGTTTGAAATAGGTTATAGGTTCCATTATAGTAATTTGGTGTTTAAATTCCTCTGTGCTGCAATTCTGTAAACTTAAGTACGTCCTTTGCCTTTCTACATGATAATTTTAATCACCCAGCCTAGCCATCCCTATGTCCGTATCCTATACGAGTCTAGTCTCGTGTCTTCTAAATTTAACTTCAGTTAAAATTTGAACTGGCTCTATGTAGCTAATAGGAAAATTTCGTCATTTCCCTGAGGCGTCGTGAGAAGACTCGTGTCTGATCTGAGAATTGATTAACTGGAGTCCTTTCGCAACATTCGCTGGTTTTTGGTCGAATTTTGTTTCGCATTTCAAGCGGGACGCGGGTAACACAAAATCCCGTTGCCGCCTCGGTAACTAAATCGTCCCTCGATATCCCTTAATGTCGATCGTAAGTATGTTCAACTGAGACGGTATTTCGACTGGCCCCCTTCCGTTTGAATCTCTGCGTTATTGGCGTCTCCTGGGTACCCACCGTATAATTTTCGCGGAATTCTAAATTGGGTGTTGGGGAGTGTTTCCTCGTAAAATACACTCGGACCCGGAGCATCTGGTCCCGGAGCATCCTGAATTTGATATTCCGAAATCTGCTAAAATGCCACGCTCGGAGAAATCCCCTTGCTCCCTTCAGTTATTTCACCTCGAGTATTACTATAACAGGGTTTTCTCAATTATTTCTTTGGAAATCCCAGAAGAGGTACCCATAGTATCCGAAACAATCGGCAAAATAGGCGAATCAATCATCATCCATCGCATTTCGGAATGCAAAAGGAACAGAAATAACAGCTGCTCCTCAGTTTAATTCATTTGGACCCAGCCAAGACTATCAGGGGCCCGCTTCATTACCGTGCGTCGAGGTATACTAGGAGACCAGTCAGTCTGGTGGCTGCGATAGATTAACTTAAGCTAAGAGTTACTAGCATATCGGCCAAGTTTTATGCACATGAGCTCTTGTCTCCCGTAAACGCCGTAAATTCCATCAAAGTGTCAAGTTTTACTTGGGCGTCAATTTCCTAACATTTCGATCGATTGGGTTCGAAGGAGAAGAAGTCCATTGCGCAAATTAAGTAGTTTAGGCGTGATGGGGTGGAATGCGAACACAATAAAGAGCGGATAGTAGGAATTTTCCACCAGATCAGGTTAATTGTATGACCGGGTGTCTTTATTAAGCTCTATTGAGTTTATTTTTGCCATATTGTGGAGGAATTCCTTGGTTTACTCAAATGGTAACGTGAACAGATGCAGGATTTGCCTACTGAAAGCTTCTTCAGAATAAACAATCACCGCTTGTTGGGCAAGATAATTTGTCGACAGAGGATCATGGAGGAAAAGAATATGCATGTGTTATGCGCGGCATGGAGTTGGAATGTGCGGGTTTGTTGTGGTGTCGAATGTCAGGTTGTGTCACGTTAGGCCAAGGTGCGAAATTGTAGAGGGGATTAGTCTATGAACGGACATGTGTGCAAAATTTATTTCAATTAGGAAATAAGTATTTTTCTTCTGAGGCATCCGATTTTAATGCAGTGTTAAAAATCATATAGAATTGCCACTAATGCGTTCATTTTTTGTGCATGGATATCTTGATCGTTTTCGATACATTTCAACTTACCTGTAGGAGCCTGTTCTGGGAACTAAAATCCGATGAGCCAAATTAGGGTGCTTGCTATTCTGCTGCCAGCCATTTTATGAACTCGAGGTTTCAACGAAAAAAAGCGATGAATCTTCTCAACGATTGACGGCAAAAGGTTTGTTAATTTTTTTAATGTGCGATCCTTCTAACAAAGAAACCGTTAACTCCTCTGAAACTTAAATGAGACCGTTTTGTCTGGGAAATTTGTCGGCATTAAGAATAATTATTGTAAGTGCTAGTGTAGCGATTAAGGTAGGTTTTGGTTCGACATATTCTAAAACTTCCAAGCCTAAAGTTTGCATTCCAAAAGTAATGCAATTATACCTGTTTGCAAAGAGGGCACAATGTAACAAACCTATGTTATAATAAACCATTGTTCAGTTTAGAATACAATGTGCTTATTCTTTCCCACCGCTATGCGTTGCTTACCCAACGTTCTCCCTCTCTCCATCTAGGTGTTCAAACGTTCCTTTCTCACTCAATGTGCTCCACCTACATTTTACTGCCTCTTTGGTTTACTCCCAGCAACAGCCCTATCTGCACATCCCCCCCTTGCTTAGTACTCCTTCGTTTGTTTTCCTTTCCGTCCATTGGATGTGCATGTACAATGAGGGGGGGGGGCATTTTCCCTCGCGAGGCGATCTTCTCCTGGGGCGTGCATGTATGGAGCGTGCATTCGGCCCCAGGAGTGGCAGGAGTCACGAGGCAAGGGCCGGCCGCCTTTTCAAGGGACTGTTTATTCCTGCGCGGGAGCAGGAGGATGAGAATGGCTCCGTTCAACCCACCCCTCTTCATTCCGGACGCCTTCTCCTCTGTCTAGACTGGCGAGGAGGTAAACAATAGCACTTCAGCGAGAACTATCGACGTGCACAATTCATTCGCCGATACTGAGATTCGAGCCGGGACCCCTTGAATTCTGGCCGAGTACTCTGTAGCCAGCGAAGGCGTCCTCGTATACACTTTGAATTTCTGACGGATATTTTAGGAAGTGTTGAAAGGATGTTCATGACGAAATGCGACATGTACAAAATACGGTCACGATATAATTATAGCAGTGCGCGTTTCTCCACGGAAGAACCACGAGGTTTAAGTCAACATTTAAACAATTGCGTTTTTAGATTCGGCAAATTCAAGAAATCAAAAGAAAGGAAAGAATCCAATTCAAAGAAAATAGAGAAAATTTGTGATCGGGAAAACTTTTGTGTAAGGATAGCTGGCAGACCTAGTGGGGGTCCGAGATGACCCCTCCCCAAACCTCTAGCCGCCTTCTCTGGTGTTGAAATTAGCATTAGTCGACCGGGTTAGGGTAGGTTTTGAAAGAATTCTGGCACTGTACCCTACTGTGCTCCTGTACCTTAATTAACACGGCACAAATTATGCTTTAACCCCATACTACATATTACAATAACTTAACCGTTACCTCAACATGTGTTCTTTCTCTGCCTCACTCATTTGTTTCCGCTATGACTCTTCCACTTTCCTCGGCCTCGCTTATTACCATCCTTGGCATTGCCTCTCGTTTTTCCTTGCACTCACGCGCCCTGCCTCATTCGACTTTCTCCCAACTACCTTCTCAATTCACTTACCATGACTGGAATTTCTCCGTTTGTTTTATCTTACATGTACTTTTCTTTTCTTCATTCGTCTCTCCATTAACGATATAAAATCCTCTTATTGTATTCCTGTCCTCTTGCTTCATAGACCAAGTTTCTTAAAGAAAATATCCACCCCCAGTCGGTATCGCATCGTATCTCCGTTCACCTCTCCGTCACATCCGTCCTCAAAGCCTTCGTCATCCCCTCCCTCCTCTCGGGGAAAAAGCTCTCCTTGCGCTTCTATTGCAATTTTTCTTTTGTGTCCCTAATACTTTGACTATCTTCGTCCTAAGCAGCTCTTGTGCGCATGAACTAGTTAATGCCCTCCAAGCATAATGTTTGTCCATTTCCTCATTCTCGAGAACCTCATTGCCTCTGTTTATTAGCGTGGATACTCATCTCATATCTATCACCTTCATTCTTTGATGTGCTTAAGCATTGAATGGTAATCCTCTTGCTGACTGGCTAATCAATTTATTAAACTATTTAAGTTATTCAGCGAGGAAAGGAAAAAATCAGTGTAAAACACGAGGAAGAGAGAAAAGGGACAGCAGTCGCTTGGAAGAATGCATGTGCAGATAGACGAATGGAAGGAGGAGAGGAGACCAAGACGGGAATGGTTCCATCAAATATTATTGAATGGTGCGCACGTTACGTAAAGCTCTTGAAGCGATTTGTGGGTTGTGTGTGTGTGTTGGGGTTCCTGTGTATGTCACATTGGGTGTAGGGGTAAGAAGATGTCGTCTGCTCGAGGGCAACCGGGAACAAGCGAGCATCTGGGGTGCAGGTCGCGTGGGGAGGCGTCTTCACGCCTTCTCAAATTTTCAAGTGCTGCCTTCTTCTCTTTTCTCTCCCCACTCTTCCTCTTTTTAAGTAGTCCCCGGATGCCCCGACCCGTCCCGTTCCTTTTCCCCGAACGGGTGTCCCCCCACCCCCCCCGACACTCTGAATCCTCGGAGTCACACCCCTTCGCCACTCCCTCCGCCCCTCGATCCGGCGCGTTATTTTCGCGAGAGGGATGCTGTGTATTTCTCTCTCTTCCCTCCAGACGCACGCACCTGCCCCGAGTTTCACCTTACGTGCTCACACGAAAAATCATTTCCTCGGGGGACGGGTAGCGGCTTCCACGAAAGTCATCGCTTCGTCTCTCTTGTCTTCTTCCACTATCATCCACTTAGCATATCAGATAATAGTTCCAGGTCATCACCATTGGTTATTTCCATTCGGGCTAGGTTTTGACGGCTTGATTAAATTAAAATAAATGACTATTAGGGTGTCTTTGTGCTACATCTCAAAGTTAAACCCTTGTCTGCCCTATATATTATTTCCATCGACATTTCTTCGTTCTTTCTACTTCATGTTAAATATACCCGTTCTCTTCCATCTTCCCCTCTGTGTACATGCATTTCCATATTTATCTCGACCTTCTCCATCCATAATTCACCTCCATTAATATTTTCGGCCTGTTTCAAATGCAACCCGGCAAATGTATTCTCTTCTACTCTAATATTTAAACATTTGCATTAAGCTTCCTCATTATCCTACTTATTTTCTCCATACTATTACACGAAAAACTAATTTTTATTGATTCATCCACAGGGTGCTGTAGAGGAAGATGGTTTAGCCACCCGAAATTCGGATTACGTGTGTGTTTCTCTGTTTTTGTTTACTAGCGCTATCTCCCTTCCCCTTTTAATATATATATATATATATATGTATATGCGTGTGTGTACACACCTGTTTTCAACGATCATGCCGTCTGCGTCCAACGAGTAGAATACTGTCCTCTTAAACACTATTCTTTGTATCTACGTATGTTTTCAATGCGCACGATGTGGTGTCGCTGCTCGATGTTTCCTCCAAGAGGTAGAGAATATATATGCTTACCATATCTGTTGGGCCATATTCTGACCAAAGAATCGGGACAGTTGGTTCCATTAAACGTATCGGATTTGAAAGGTTAATGGTGAGAGGATCACCCCCATAACTTGAAGGTTCGCGATTCGATTTCGGGAGAAGGACATTATTTTCTGCTGGAAAATCCGCGTCTTCCTACCTTCCTCTCTTAATTGGTATTGGTTCTTTATCTGTTTCCATCCCTTTTCTTTATATTTAGGGTTTGAGAACACACGCACTTGTATAGGTAATGAATATAATACATCTCGATAAATGATTGTTTTAACTACTTTGGAGAAATTACTCAAAATAGTACCTGGAAAATTAGCAGGCAAAGTTTGATACGCTGGCCTACAGCTTGTCGTAATTGTCGACATTTTCAATCCTGTAATATCGACGTCCTTGGCAAATGAAGCGTACAACTGGGGATAGCGATGAAGTTAATTCTGGATGTTCCTCGAAAATCCCAAGGTTTCTCTTTTTTTGCATCATTGAAAACGAATGGATTACGTTTTCGCGTAGAGTTATATCTGCTGGAACTAATCAGTGGGGCTAATTCTGTAGATTGGCATGACTCAACTCCCTGAATAAATGAAAAGCATCCAAATTCCGATTAACTCGTTTCTTTTTAAGCCTTCGTGAAAGATGCCTGAGGCGTCTGTCTCGGCCCATTTCGATTCGTTTCGGAGAGGTTTTTGAGCTGATGGTCGATGGAAGCTGGGTCCTAAGTAATTCCACTCTGTGGCGGGGGGGGGGGGCAATTTTTCTCGTTTTAACCCTTTTACATGCGATTAGGTGCTCCGCCGAACTAATCTCCCACTATCTTCCGTTCACCCGAATTAGATTTCGGATCCAAATTTAAAATTGCTTTTCTGAGAGACCTTCCCATTTCGTAAACCCCCATTCCGACCACGAAGAAGCTCTAAGCCTTGCCCACTCTTCCACTATCGACCAGGAAATGAGAGAGCTTCTCTTGAGTACCCTTGAAATTTGCCCTTTTTCGATAGGGGTTCTTTCTGAAGAGCCCTCTTTCTTCATTCGGGGCATTCCTCCTTATAAACATACGTACATGTAGGTATTTGGACGCTCCATGAAAACTATTGTGTCTGGCTAAGCGAAAGCTTCCTTTTGTTTTCCTCCCATCATTTCCTGGTTTAATTCTTCGTGTCTTCCGCTTTCCTCCATACCGTTCGCTCGCTCCATAAAAATCGCTCCTTTCAGCTTTCCTTCCTGAAATGTCAACTGATTTTCTTGAGTCTTAATCACCGGTTGCTCTACAATACCCCAGGAAAGTGCGAAGTGAATTGGAAATTCAGTGCAATAGTTATGGGATGAGAATTATTATAAATAAAACAAAGGAATTTCGGTTTTCCAGAAAGAAAAATGCTATGGTTAACATGAAAATAGGAGGGCCAAAAATAGAGCAGGTGGAAGAGTTTACGTATCTCGGAAGTGTTTTGGACCAACACGGTCAAAGCAGTAGGGACTTACGGAGAAGAATTCCGCTAGGCAAAGGCGCTTTCACTCGGAGGAGGATATTGATGGCAGGGACGTTATGTAAGGGTGTTAAGAAAAGGATCGTAAAAACTTTGATATGGAGCGTAGCTATATACGGCGTGGAAAAAATAATCACTGAAGCAGGAACATAGACGTACACTGGAGGCTTTTGAAATGTGGGTGTGGAGAAGAATGGAGAAGGTGAAGTGGACAGAGGGGAAAACAAATGAAGTACTAGGAATGGTGGGTGAGGAGAGGGGTTTGTTGAGAGAAATCATAAGGAGGCAAAAAAATGGATGAAAAGCGTATTGATTGGCTTTGGAATGTTGAAGAAGGTAAAAGAGGGGAGAATGTTGGGCAAGCGAGTAAAGGGCAGGAGCAGGATAGGGATGTTGGACGGGATGAAGGGAGGAAAGAAGTGCACAGAGATGAAGAGGGACCTGATGTAGAGTAGGTTGCTGGATTGTGTTTTTTAGGAGAAACAACATAGTCATAGTAGGGATGTCCATCAAACCATTGTTCCACCTCTTGAATGACGTACATGTGCATCGTCAACCCTCCGACCCAGCAGTGTTTTTTTGAGTTCTGGGAATAACAAAAAGCCTTTGAGCGATATTAGGAGAATACGGCGGATGTGGCAAAATTTCCAAGCCCTATCGCTTTGATTGCCGGTCGCGCCGTGGTCGCGGCTGAAGATCTTGCCGTGCTTCTGCTTGCTTCTGAAAAGGAGTCAGAAGTCATGAAACCCAGCGTGCTGACACCTTTGACATGTACAGATCTTCATGAATAATTTTCCACGCACTGCCATAGTAACTAAGATCATTCTCATTCCTGAACATTCGGACGGTTGCTCTTCGGTCTAATGGGATAAAGTCCTCAAATTTTTTCGCTGTGGCAGCATCATCCGTGAGTGATGGTCTTCCAGGTTTGTATCGTTTGTGAGGGACATGTCGCCAGTTTGAAAATTCATTTTCCACCACACAACTGTGTCACATGACTAGCTATCTCTTCAATAGACAGCCATCATTTCATCGTGGATTTACCGCGCACTGTAACACTTCAAATGAAGGAACTTAATCACACTGCGAGGCTCAATCTTCTTCATTCTGCGGCTTGCTTCGATCTACAAATTCCTGAAAAAAAAATATCAAATTTACGACACAATATATTTGTTATGCCCTGTAGAGTGTCTTAGTATTGTAAATGGGAGTACGAATTATTCTTTTGACTATAAACACTTATCAAGATTGTTATTATGTAAGCTCTCTTTCTTTTCAGATTGCCATTATGAAACGCGAACCTGAGCAATTTTCTGCGTGAAATGGACTCTTAATTAGCGTTCCATATTGGTCCAAACTTGGTATAATCCCAGAAAATATTGTTTGAACGCTGGCCCATTGGAAAAGGCGAAAGTTAACCGATCTATTTCCAAAAAAACTTTTGTCAGTATATTCCCTTTACAGGCATATGGTATTAGGCTTAGTAGATAGTTGCAAATGACATCTTCAGCATTGGCCCAATACTGTGCCAATGTTCAGAGCAATATGATGGGCAGGGCTTCATCATACGTATTTAGGAAACCTATTTTAGAATGTTTTTTATCACCATCATCATTTATCATTTTTATGATTCTTATGATCATGCCGCCACCCTAACGTAGCTTTTAAATTAAAATTTTGTACATTAACACTATCATATCCATTAAGTTTTAAGTGCACGATTGAGGAAAAACATTGGTTGAGCATTTCCTGCCAAACATACGGAAAAATCCTCCGATATTGTGAAGATATCAACTCCAGGGAATTAATACCCGTTGTTCGCCAATTCACGGGCCATCCGGTTGACGTTGTGCTCGGCGAGAACACCGCCTTCCATCAGATTCGGCCTCGGTCACCATGAGTGTGCTGCTTGGGTCTTTTTTGCGATAGAGTTAGTGATTTTGGAGCATGTTTCAAGGCTAGCGGACATTAAACGCATCTGAAACTGAGCTGAAAGATAAAGTGGTCTCCTTGAAGGGCTTTTCCTTTTATCAGTGATGCTGATTGTCTTATTCTAAGCATTCACATCCCCAGAAATGGTTAGACGTGAGATTTGACTAATGAGCAACTGAATTTTACGAAGCTACTTTATCTCCAATCAAATTATACAGGGTATCCGTATGTATGAGTGGAGATGTATCCCCATTGTCGGCTATCATCACACTGGAAGCAACAAGGTCACACCATCGGGATGCCCAACAAAGGTCATGCCATGCTTGTATGGCTGTTGTCAGAGGCGCCAAACTCATATTTTATGGACTAATTTACATTTTTAACGCGTTCTTGTTGCTCTCTCAGATTGAAAAAATATAAATACCTACTCGTCTCGACTCGGGACTCCTGTAAATTAATATGGAAATCAGGTGTATCATTACCTTTAAAATAGTGTTTCATTCCCCCCCCCCATCGTATTTTAGACAAAAGCAATGGTCTCTTAAAATAATGCATAATCCTTCAAGATATATTGTACATTTTTTGTGTGAAAAATACCAATTCAGTGAATGGTAAATCCTTCGAGATTTGTGGCGGGACACTCTTCCGTATGTATTGATTCAAATATTTGTAATGCTGCATTTCCTTTTTCATAAAGACATAAAGTCAGAACACAGGTTTATCCTGATTGAAAATCTATAGCTTTTATAAATAAGGGTACATCAAAATGCGTTGTCTACTGTAGTTGAAAACGAGAAACTCCCATATCGTTAATTAAGGTCAATGGTGCACATCTCCTTCAAGCACAAAAATGGGTTCCGGATTATCGTACAAACACATAGGTATTGATTTCTGAAGTCCTTCGGGCCGTGAGAAAATGTTTCATTCGCGAAACAGTAGCACTAACTGATGTTGACGAATTAAGAACTACAAATACGTGTTCCTCAACTAGCCTTAATTAGAACATTACGGGGCATGGACTGAGTATATGATAAATCTGTAGCGAAATTTTCCCCTGCGAAATTCGACTGGCCCATTAGCTCAGTTGGTTAGAGCGTCGTGCTAATAACGCGAAGGTCGCGGGTTCGATCCCCCCATGGGCCAACTTTTTTTCGTTTACTTTTTATCAAATTTTGATTATTTTGCCATGATAATTCTAAAAATTTTTGATTCCTGATTTTTCTCAATTGTTTTTTCCTATTTTTTTTATTTTCAGGAGTTCGGTTACTCGGGAATGAGTTTCATTATTAAACATGGTCGAAGTTCTCGATAAACTTCTACATCATTTGACCATGCCCCGATTCCTGTCATCCAGTTTTCAGTTTCAACCAACAGTTCTGCTTGATTTTTTTCATGGTCATGGACATATCAAAAGCATTGAGTTGACAATTCAATTTTTCACAACAGGGCCTATATATTGACTGTCCAATTCTAGTGCAGATGACTTTCCGGGTGGAAAACGGCTGGATGCCGCAAATAATTCTGATTATGGATCATATATTTCTACAGAACTACCCAACAAGCAGCCGCAAGGGAGTGTGGCAGGGGGTGTTAGGTGCAAAACCAACACATTCATGTAAACCTACACCCACAGTGGCGTTTACATTCATGCAAAAAACCTTTTAACTTACACGCATGCAAATGCATATGCTGTCAACCTACAAACGCATGCTCCTTCGGATATACGTTATTCTGATTCCTGATTGTCCGGGGAAGGAAGGAGTGTTTGCATCTATCACACATGGAGTCTATCTCCCTTATCTTATCTTTGTGGCCTGATCCATCTAGATGGTGTCAGGCCATAATAATTCTTTTAGGGTCATTGTGTAACTCATTTATTCTGAACCTTTCTAAAAGTCTCCGTCTCGCCTGTTCTCCTCGCGTCTTAAGTGGCTCCCAACCTATAATTCCTCTAAAAGACCGATCACACTCGTCTTCTCATCGAGATAATTTTTGAAGAATCTGGAGGATATTCTCTGGACTTTATCTGATTGTTTTTCTCCAAAATTTCTCCCAAGGATCCCAAATACTCGCGGCATATTCCAAATGTGGCCTAACTAGAGCGAAATTATCGAAATTTATTGTCATCGAGAGTTCATGACTTCGTCCTTAGTTTTAGTTTAGACCTTGATATGGCATCAGATACGCGTTAATTCGGGAAAACATCGACGTCATGTTAAAGGAAAATGTTTGCCCAGTGAAGAAATTTCGCTAGGAACTGACAAGATTTATTCATCTTCTTGTGTTCCTAAAAATGTTTAGGCATATCTTTCTTTTGCGATAGCGATGTCGATAGGGTGTAATACATATTAGAGCCAGATTAAAGAAAATTAATTAATTAATAAATAGAATGACTAACGATCCTCCCAATTAAAGGGCTTAATTCCTCCGCATAAGGATTCTCCACATTCATCCTAATATTTATATTTTTTTTAGTCTCAGTCCGAAAACAGCACTTTTTGGCCTTTTACAGCCGACTATTAACAGTGAACATTAGACACGATTACGAACACCCAAGCCCTCATTTGGGGAAAAACTCAATCAGGCGGTAATCGAACCAATGACCCATAGATTGGCTGACGAGGACGCCGCCAACGGCGGCAGCAAAAAATAACGCCCAACGTGGGGCTCGAACCCACGACCCCGAGATTAAGAGTCTCGTGCTCTACCGACTGAGCTAGCCGGGCATATGGGTGGGGAGAGAAGTATTGGACACAAGTGTGTTTTCTCCTACCGAATTGATTTGAGTTTCCGTTCATTAACTGGCATTGGTGTGCCGCAAAATGACAACAGCAATGGGGAAAAGGTTCCCGATGGTATCAACCATACTGTACGGGTCTGATAGGTCCCGAGAAATGAAGATGTGGTAGGTACAAACCCCCAGGTGCCGCTTTGATGCATTTGGTGCTCTTCCTCCGCTGAGCACCGTCCTTCCTTCGCCCCCCTCGCCCAGGGGGGACGAGGGCCCTTGGGGTTAATGAGACCTCCCCCCCTCCTTCCCATCTGAAAGCTCTCGAAGTCATGCCAGTCCTTCGAAAAGTAGGGTTGTCCCTTGATCTCAGTGTGCGGCCCTCGCGTGACGCCGACCGGCCCCTGCGAATGAATACATATGCAGGGAACCAGCCACCCGTCCCCTGCCCTTTCTCCCTTGCTCTTATGGTGTACGTTAAAAATTGAATTGAAGCCACCCCATCATGCCCTCTGCATTTAATATTTAGTATTCCAGTGCAGCCGATATCTCTCCAGGAGATTTTTTATGAAAAATACGAGTACACATACAAAAAGAGTCGTGCAAGCCTTCGAGTTTATTCCTACGGGAGAATTTTCTTAAATAATTACGTATAACCCGCAAATATTATCCCTACGTTTTATATTAATTTAGTATGAATACTAAAATGGATATTCAGTTTTCAGACTGTTTCAATAATTAAAAGTTCGCCATCTCGACAAAAAAATCACATTAAAAAAAAGCATTCCTGTGTGATTACTTTCAATTTCATTCCCTCTTCTACTCAATCTAATCCTTTTGTGATTTTTTTCGCGCTTTCAATATTGATGGCAATGTTTTAATTTGCCCTTGTATTTTGGTCGTACTCTTCTCTGTTTCTATAATACTAGTTTTTAAAATCACATGTTCATATTTCTTTTTAAAGGGGTTCTTGTGAGCGGGATCTCGCAATGTTAACGCTCTCTCTCCGTTCTAACTGGCGTCTAACCGTTTTGCAAGAAGGAAGTCTGTGGCTGCAGTCGGTGACGTTAGAGGTTTCGGGGGGGGGGGGGGGGCGCGGAGGACGAGTGACTCTGAGGGGTGGAGGGGATACTAGTCTGGAGGATAATTACTTGTCATCCTCAGCAGTCATGGCTTCGGGGGTTGCCCGCACACTGCTGGCCCCTCGCCCCTGGAGCTGCGGACCAACTCCTGACAGGAATTTTACGGGAACTGAAACGGTTCGTGTCAGTTGATTATGGTCCAGGCACATGCCATCTAAGACTGGTACGAAGTTATTAGTCAATGATAAAGATTTGGAAATATTACAAATGCAATGACTTTGATGACGTAGTTTTTCGTTCGTTAGTCATCGAATAGCAAAGACATCCATCGCCTGCACTGTTGGCAGAATCTGCATCTCAATGGCCTGGAGTGGATGGGATATAGGAGCTGCGTTCAATAAATAACGGGAATTCAAGTCATTTGAAAATACTTTTATAAATTCGTTTTTATCAATGTTATCTCCTTCGAAGTAGTTCTCATTAGACATTACATTTTCAGAGATAGCAAAGTTTTTTATTACTCTCGAAAAACGCTATCGATTGAAAAACTTCTGGTATCAATTCAATCGATAGCATAAATCGATCTTTCGTATCATGGCTTTTAGCTCTATTAGCGATACAATTTTATTTCGTCTACGCTTACTAGTAAGCGGCGGTTTTTTAAGGTTCTCTTTATTTTGGGAACAGATAAAAAGTCACAAGATTGCATGTCTGGCAAATATTGAGGCTGGGACATCATTGTATTTCTGCTTTTGGTCGATAATTCACGAGAAAGCAGTGGGCAGGGTGAGGAGGTGCATCATACCTTGGTGTTCCGAAAGCCCGCACACTTAACAAACAACGGTCTGAATTCAGCACATCACGCACGCCTCAGGAAAAAGTTTTTACCAATACTTTTTGAACAAACCTTGTATGGAGTGCAAGCGCTCCCCAAGTGGTGGGAATTGCCTTGGGTTCTCGAGGCGGCGACATACCTTTCCCCCAATTAGAGAAAGCGGAGGGGGGGGGGCACCGATGAGAGAGTTGTGACCTGGTGCCAAACTTTCCTGCTGCTCCGCCCGCCCGGAGCGTCGCGGTGCGTGCGGGAGAGAGAGAACGGAAGAGAGGTGCCCAGGAAAATTTCATCCGACGGAAAAACATATCCGCCGGGACCCTCACCCTTGAATTACAGCGAACAGAATGTGGATCGCAGTTCCCTTCTCTCCTCTAAACTTTTACCTCATTTCGGTGGCGATGGACGGCTTCAGTTTGCTTCCCTTGTTTGACCAAAAAGATATTCTTCCGCACTGACTAGGTACTGCTGCTCTATACGTGGACTGTGCAATAAATGCGCAAACTGGTGCCATCTGGCAGCCATGACGTGAATTATAGCCCCGCCCACTAGCGGCACTAGTTGCATCAAACCCGATGAGCCGTCTGTGCTTGGCGGATCGTCGAGCTGCTCGCATGGTGCCAGTTACGTTAGTTTCTGTTTCCTTGTTTGTACTGTTCGACGAAAATAGAAATTGACGAGATCACGGAGCAACGAATCAACATCAAGTTTTTGGTGAAGTGCGGTAAAAGTTATCAAGAAATTACTGAAATGTTGACAGCTGTTTACGGTGATCTCTGAAAAAAACATTCGTTTTCAAGTGGATTAAGCGTTTTAAAGATGGCCGACTAGACCGCACGGTTAACGCAAGAGGGATGACCTTCAACCACCTGTGTTGACGACAACATTGATCGTGTGCGGGGTCCCTTGGCCTTACCGTTCGTGGAAAAACTGTCCGAATGATAGCTGATGAACTGAATTGAGGAAAGTCAACAGTGCACACTATTTTAACCGAACATGAACACGATGGATGGATCCTTCACCATGACAATGCACCTGCACATTCAGCATTTTATTCGCCCGTTTCTAGTAAAAAGTTCAATCACCGTCCTTGATCATCCTCCAAATTTGCCAAATATCGCCTCCTGCGACTTTTTCCTATTCCCAAAATCCATAAATGTGATGAGGGGACATCATTGGGAAGATGTGGACAAAATAAAGCCATAAACGACGAGAAAACTATAAAAGCCTAACTGCCGAGGACTTCCAAGGGTGCTTGAAACAGTGAAAAATAAGATGGAGTAAGTGCATACCGACGAATGGAGAGAACTTTGAAGACGACAAAATCGATTTATACTAAATTTTGCAAAATAATGTTTATATGGCCTCAGTTCACGTATTTATTGGACAGACCTCGTACGTATATTTCGTTCCGTGGCATGATTCTCATTCGCTCGACTCGAAGTGGATTGATTTTCTTTTAAATATGTTGTCGCGTCTGTGTACGTTTTCTTTAAGTGGCCACGCACTCGGTAGAATGCAGACCTCTCTGTTACCCGTTTCTTTTTCCATCCCCCCCACCCCTCGTGGCATTACGTGGACCATTAATTTTACGGCCCGGCCGGCCCCCAAGGGGGACATGACCGCTTTCCCCCTCGCCCCGGCCGGGAGTCGCCGCCAGCGCACTAGATGGCGTGGGAATCAACACCGCCATCTATTCCAGTTTTCCCACCTCCCCTGCAGAGCCGATGTGATGCTGGATCTTAATTAAATCCTTCCGGGTGCTTTTAAACAAAATTTAAACATACTTTGGTCCAAAATGCCTTGAAGAACTTAGCCGGAGCAACCTGATGCAGTAGGAGTGTAGCAAAGGGTGTATGCGAAGGATGAAGAAAGAATCAAAACTCTTCGTGTTTTACAAATGGATTACCACAAAGCATCGGCCTCGACCATATCTCAAATGAATATTTTTATTAACTCTTCGTCGATATTCTTCCGGTTTGAGGTAGTTGTTGAGGATCCTTAAGAAAACATTTTTTCCGGCGTTCGAAATCGTAATAAGAGTTTTTATTTAAAAAGCACTTTTTAGGGCTATTTTCGTAAGTAGCATGTGCTGTGCTTCTTTTCGTGCTGCCTACATAGCGACGTATTATTCGTTCCCTGCCGTTCATGTATTCTCTTTTCTGTCGCACAGCCCTCGGCATTCCAATGTCGCTTCATATGAGTTCCGTCCACTGTACCAACTTTGTTCGCATTTCATCCAAAACTCCTTCTCCGACCTGCCATCACTTCTTCCTCTGCCTCATTTCCTGTTTTTCTTCTTTTCTTTTGCTTCGTCTTCACTTCACCGTTCACAGATCTTTCGACAGTCCCATTTAGAATGATTTCGACTTAAAAATAAATCAGAAAAATTTGGCGTGGAAAAGAAAACCTGAATCACTTTGTGACACAGATTTAGCTGACTTCAGTTAGTTGTCTGGCAAAGCTTTGTGTGCATTTAGAAAACTTATTACAATGCCACAGGTTTCATCACATGGGTGACTTCATCACAGGGACACTTAAAGATCTACCGTATGTAATGAAAATGGTTGTCTCCTCATGAAGTTTCAAGTGGAGTTTACAAAGCTTTTCAAAAATCCTCTCTGGGTCTGCGATTTCATACCATTGAGCCTGAAAACATTGAATTCGGCAGGTAATTTTTTAAATCAGCTTTTTGTTTATTACGTTGTAATAATTGTACACTCGCCTACAATGCGAGCTGTGGCCCTGGAAGGACGTTCTGGATTACCTACCCAAGTAACAAAAGTCGGAAAAAGCGTAATGGCAAATATTTTTATGCGACATTTGGGCATAAATGGGAAATACGAATATTTTTACTCCTATTTACGAGTAAAAATAGGGATGAGCATGGGGATGAACGTAGGGATGAGCAAAAGAATTGAAATTATAGTTACCATATATGTATGTTTACATTTATTTATATATTAATATCTTCGAAAAAGAACTCTCTTCAGCTGTTACACAAATTATATATATATATATATATATATATGGGTCGCGGTGGTCTAGTGGGTAGAGCGATGGACTACTGACCGGAGGGTCCCGGGTTCGATTCCCGGGCTAGGCACTCTGGGCACCTGCAGCTCCACCCAAGCTGGTTGATTTTTCGGGTACCTGATCTTCCTGGGAAACCATAACTGGGAACAGGGAAAGGAACTGGCCCCCCTACCCTGATGTGTGAATATTCACACGCCGTCGGGCTTGGTACATGGGTGAGCTCTACCATCACCTACTAAACCGACCTTCGGGTTGATTACCATGTTTATGGTTTATATATATACACACACACACATATATATATATATATATATATGTGTGTGTGTGTGTGTGTGTGTATATATATATAAACCATAAACATGGTAATCAACCCGAAGGTCGGTTTAGTAGGTGATGGTAGAGCTCACCCATGTACCAAGCCCGACGGCGTGTGAATATTCACACATCAGGGTAGGGGGGCCAGTTCCTTTCCCTGTTCCCAGTTATGGTTTCCCATATCAGTAAGTAAGAGATAAGGAAATGGGAAAGGAACACACATAAAGGACGAACACAAGAGAGGTGGGGAAGGCGGATTTGAGCAGATCGGAAATGTAAAATATTTTCCTCGACCGGGACTTGGACAATTTGTTCGCAGTATGGCGGGATTTCGTGTTTGAATGTGAATTGAGAGCGTCAACTTCAAAGATATATATATATATCAGTCTGACCTGAAGATGGCCTCGGAGTAGGCCGAAAGCTTAAATCATCTATAGTGTGAGTGTCCTTTTACGTGTTATCTGTTTTATTCTGTGTTCTATTGTGCCGTCCAAAAGTTATAGTGCTCTCGTGAGTACTTCCGCATCATCGATATATATATATATATATATCTTTGAAGTTGATGAAATGATGGTTGATGAAATCAGTGGGCTTGGTTCAGTCCGGGGTGTTTAAAAGACTGGAGCACCCAGATATGTGCCATCTCGCGGGTTCTCACCTCTATGCTACTAGCGGAATTGGGAAGGGTTTCAACCACTGCAATGGAAAAGCAGTCATCAAAAGACTGGTTCAGGGAAGCAGTGTGAATAGGGATGGGATAATTAAGGAAGGTGGGAGATTTGGTGGAATAGCGGTGGTTATTCATCGGAGGGAAAGGGTGGTCGTGCATTCACCCACGTAAAAGGCAGGGCAGAAGTTACAGGAGAGGCGATATATAATGTTTTTAGAGGTGCAGGTGGCTATGAGTGGGGAGTTTGTAATAAGGAACGTGGGAGGTCTTAGGAGATGGCAGCATTTACAGCGTGGGCGGTTGCATGGTGCGGACAGGGGTGGGGAAGAGACAGGGGTGCTCGTAGGTGGTTTTGTTGACTTGAAAAGGTCTCGCAAGTTTGACGGGCGTTTAAATGAAACGGAGGGACAATGTGGGAATAAAAGTGATGTGGATTAACTATTGTTAATAATTGGGAAATGGAGATATCTCCATTTCAACAGCTGTCACCCATCGCACACAAAACGCTCCATCCCCTTCTCACTCTCAGTCTGTGGCCTCCGTCTCTGCAACAACACTCCCTCCAAATAGAAATACATGGACCAGCTACACGTCTCTCTCGGAGAATGTGGGTACCCTGAAAAACTGCTCAATAGGAAAATTCTCAAACCGTCAACCCAATACACTCCTCTCCCAAAACCAAGCCGCCCAAAATGCCCTAACCTTATCACCACTTTCTTCCCCGGAACCCACAAAATTAAACAAATAATCCGTGAACTCTTCCCAAGGTGTGACTGCTGGGGGTTCGATTTAGTTGAGAAATAAAAATAAGTTTGAAGAAAACATGTTTCGTTTACTATTAGTTAGGTCGGATACCCTCGGCTAGGTATGAATATAGGTTCTAGTCCGACAAGGCATTGTTCGCCATGCCAGTTTGTGTGCTCGTTAAAAAAATAAGAATTTAGATCAAATATAATACAAAAACATAATTATCATTTTTTCGTGAACCTGCTGCTTTAATATTTACGAAGTTGATCGATGCGGAAGTGTCGATACCTTAATCCATTCATTCCTGGTGGGCAGCCTCAGCCAATGTGGTGCTATATTTGCGGGCCGCATTTACGTCCCGCTGAACGTGCCTGCCGACCGCGCACTCCCCCGTGAGTGTTTTCCATGCGACCGAGGTATTTCTGTCGAAAGGCACATTTATTGCAGTCCGAGAATATCCTCGGTTCCGGCTCGGGAGCTCTGCCCTCCGTGTTTGCCCCTGTGACACGCCAATCTGCGGAGCTCCCTGCCGGGTGATTACGCGCTCGCGTGCCGCCAAACGATCGATAAAACACGATGCGGTCGTTCACAGTGGCCGTACGAATTGATGTTATGCATAGAGGTATGAGATATGAGAGATATGTGTGTGTGTGTATATTTTTTTAGGTAATCTACCGGTTAGGGTAGGTTCTTGGATGGACACAACTATCAAATAAATATTTTGTCCCTCCAAACAAAACACAATGTAGCAACCTACTCTACTTCAGGTCCCTCTTCATCTCTGTGCACTTCTTTCCTCCCTTGGTCCCGTCCAACATCCCTATCCTGTTCCTGCCATTTCCTCGTTTGCCTAACATTCTCCCCTCTATTACCTTCTTCAACATTCCACTACCGCTCAATACGCCCTTCATGTGTGTATAAATATGTAGGGATGTTTGACGGGATGAAGGCAGGAAAGAAGTACACAGAGATGAAGAGGGACCTGAAGTAGAGTAGGTTGCTCGATTGTGTTTTGTTTGGAGGTACAGAATATTTATTTGATAGTTGTGCCCGTCCAAAAACCTACCTTAACCGGTAGATTACCTTATAATAATATATATACATACACGTCAAAATCTGCGTGTGCTTTCTTTGTGTTTCTAAATTTTAAAAATCTCTATCAGCGTTTTTATATATTTGTGCTCGCCAAATAGCATTCCATTTCGAAGATATAAAAAAATAATTTCGTCGAAGTAACACGGAAGTGTTGAATAACAAAACTTGGACAGCAACAAATAATATAAGAACATACACGATCACACGTTATATCTTAATAATTTCGACGGAATTTAGCTCCGTCTTCCTCAGAAGAAACAGTAGTACTGATATATATTATTATTAGGTAATCTACCGGTTAAGGTAGGTTTTTGGATGGACACAACTATCAAATAAACATTTTTGTAACTCCAAACAAAACCCAATCCAGCAACCTAATCTACATCAGGTCCCTCTTCATCTCTGTGTACTTCCTTCCTCCCTTCATCCCGTCCAACATCCCTATCCTGTTCCTGCCCTTTCCTCGTTTGCCTAACATTCTCCCCTCTATTACCCTCTTCAACATTCCACTACCGCTCAATACGCCTTTCATCCATTTTTTCTGCCTCCATAGGATTTCTCTCAACAAACCCCTCTCCTCCCCCACCATTTCTAGTACTTCCTCATTTGTTTTCCTTTCGGTCCATTTCACCTTCTCCATTCTTCTCCACACCCACATTTCAAAAGCCTCCAATCTACGTCTATCCTCCTGCTTCAGTGACCACGTTTCCGCGCCGTACATAGCTACGCTCCATATCAAAGTTTTTACGAGTTTTTCTTAACCTCCGAACTCAATGTCCCCGTCATCAACTCCCACCTTGAGAAAGCCTCCTTTTCCAGCGCAATTCTACTCCTTACGCCCCTACTACTTTGACCGTGTTGGTCCAAAACACTTTCGAGATGCGTAAACCGCTCCACCTTCTTCAGTTTTTGCCATCCTTTATTAATGTTTAAGACAGCCTTATCTTTCTCTAAAATGGAATAAGCATTGTTTAATTTTCATTTATTCTTTCTATCACATACCAAATCACACAAATCAAACATATCACATCTCACCGACTTTCCCATGTCCTCAGCAGATTTACAACCCCTTGAATGACTGAAAAACGGCAGCTTCATCATCTGCAAATATGATTTTATGGATTTTCAGCAGACTTTCATTTCTATCTCTAGTTTTTCCTGAATTATTGATTAGTAAATTGAATCGTTTGGATTTCAGTCCCCCCCCCCCCTCAGGATTAGGAGAAGGCTTAGATGGACAGTGAAAATTATTTGATTATTCTGCGGGTCTCGCGAGAGGCCTCGAATTAATTACTAAACATGAATAGACTACGTGGTTTTGCGTCAACAGGGCGGCGACCCACCTGGAATACACGAAAAACATGGACATTTGGATTTTGAAAGTGCCTTGAAACGCTTCAAATACTCTCGAAATTTTGAAGAAGAATCCCTAAGTGGTTGTACAATTTACGGTGAAATCTTGTTTTTGTATTCTATTTGCCTACAAATTGGCTATTGTGATATCAGTGATGTTGCTGAGTGCCCTTCTCTCCCGCTTGCCTCAATTCTTCGTTCCTTATCGACCCGCGAGTATTTTTCAGCGTCGAACCCGAGCAGAAGCCGTGAGGCGTCACAAATTAATTTTTAATGTCAATGTATTTCTATTCCTGTTCACCTGTTCGTACTGATTTAAATGTTTATTCTGAATAAGATTCTCGTTAAAAAGAATTATGTTCTCAGTAGATTCTTGGCTGATTTTTTACGGCATTTTTTATTGCACTTTTATGAGCTTATCTTTGTTTCAAATTGCGAAAAAACCTGGAAAAATGACAACATTTGGTCTGAAAACACTAAAAAAGTCCTGGAATTCTGATTTTGGTTGTTTTCGGTCACCGAAATTAAATCAGCCCTTCCTCTGCCATCCCTGACTATCCTTCACTTTCTCTCCGTCCATTTAATTATCTCCAAATTTTAACGGAAACCGAATCTCATAAAACTCGAAATCTACATTCGCCGTCTCTCCTCATCTGTGAATTTCGCATTCATGCAAAACTGTTCTCATCTCCATAACAAAGTCATGTGTGATATTTTATTTTTTCTCTTGCTTGAGATCCCTTCGCTCAACTCCTTGTCCTTTGCTGATTGAAAAGTTATAATAAAGTTCGTTATGCTTGCTGTTCAATGTTAGCACCTTTTGAAATACCAAACCTGGCATTAATTGACAAAAAAACATCCGTGATCCTGAGGACATTGCTGTCAGATGATCTTAATGCTATGCAACGCTGGTGCGACACTTGGCAATTATAATTAAACTTTAAAAAGTGCGTAGTCATAATTTTTTGGAAAAAAGCAATTCCCACCCGAACGTCTCTTGCTTTGGGAACATGGAAATAGAATGTGTGGACTCAATTAAATATCTAGGCGTTACCTTCACTCACGATCTCTCCTGGGTGAAGCACATGCGGGGAATATGTGGACAAGCAAACAAAGAATTAGCATTAATTAGAAGAGTATTGGGTAAATGTGGTGATAAGGTCAAATAGAAATGTTATCTGTCGTTTTTTGGGCTTCATTTAGAATATGCTACAAGTATATGGGATCCTCACGAAGTTGGATTGATTGGCGAATTGGATCGCGTGCAGCGTAGAGGAGCTAGATTTGTTAAACGTTGCTATGATGAACTTAGTAACGTATCCAGAATATTAGAGCAGTTAGGCTGGGAATCACTCAATGGAGTGAAGGTTAAATTACAGATTGAAGCTATTGCATGAATTGGAAGGATATCTCTTTAGCAGTGATGTTGATAATGTATTATTACCCCCATCGTACTACGGTAGGAGAGATCAAGTGTAGAACAGATAGATTTAAGATGGCATTTTTCCACGAACGATAAGGGGTTAGAAAAACACTGTCCGACGGCGGTCGGGTCATACTCAGGTAAAATTATTCTGGTGTGTGTTGACCCCCTGCAGACACACCCTAGTGGCTTTCAGGGTATACATAAAAAATTAAAATAAAATAAAAATTTAAATTAGAAAAAAACATAATTTCAAATTGTGTAAAGTTTATCTCATTTATCGTATTGCCTTTAGAGAGAGTGTGTTTGGGATACATAATAAGATGCTAAAATCATCATTTGAAAGATAAAAGGATACGAAAAGCGAAGGACGTGATCAATGGTGGTTGTGAAACTCGCAGTGCCCTAAGCGTCAAATGTTTTCAATTTTTTCAAGAATTTTTCTCGGGTTTCCCACCAGGTCAGGTTGATGAAGTGCACCGACGTTTCGAAGGCTGACTCTGCCATCGTCTTCACCCTGAAGACGATGGCAGAGTCAGCCTTCGAAACGTCGGTGCACTTCACCAACCTGACCCGGTGGGAAACCCGAGAAAAATTCTTGAATACCATACGCCGGGAAAACCTGAGATCCTTCGTTTTCAATTTTGATTTTGGCCGTACAAGTACTTCCCGCTGCCCACGCGTGGCGGTTTTCACCCGTGAAAGGTCAACTTTTTTGCGGATTGTCTTTCATTCCCTTTAAAGGGTGATACATTTCTCAGCTTAATTCTTTGATATACATGGACCATTATGAAAATAATGCGTATGATTTTATTGTAACACGACTATCCATGGCAGCGAGGTAAAACAGACAGGCAATGTGGTGGGGGGTCTGCACTTCCAACACATCTGGCCGCGAGTTTGCTCCGAGCAGTCTGAGCGGAAAGACATGCCTTAGTACGAGTACGATCAATACATCTATTGTTCCCAGAGAATGCGTATTAATTTTACTGTGGACCTTGTATGCATACGGTGTTTCGCAGATGGTAAAAGGAACCTCCAACAACAACCATCACCTTCTTAATGGGAAATAAATTCTGTAAGGCTTTATTTTATTTTAATGCCATTGACACGCATATGCAGTTATTAATTAGATATCCAGATGTTGAGATTTCAAAAGAGTATAGAATGAAGCGAATAAATATTTTTTGTTCGCCATACGCCTGGGATATTATCCGAAATGAACTGCAATTTATAAATTATGCACAATAATTTTGATGAATTTTCGATACATCCTAAGCAAGTTCACCAGGCATTAATGTTTGTCTAAAATGTACCGGGAACACTTCCGGAAAATAGATTTATTTCAGATATTGCTACAATGCCTTCAAAGTAAATCCCTTGAGCGTCACCACACTTTTGCCAGCGAATTTTCCGGCTTCATCCTGCGCGTCTGGAAAAAATTGTTACCGGTACTTTTTATACGAACCCTGTGCTTTGAGACAAAACCACACAGAAGTCTAGTGGGCTTACGAAAAATGCCCTGAATTGGTATTCAATGCAGGGATCGAGATTAAAAATGCTAAAATGTCCGGATTATGAAAAAAGATCTTTTAAAATATGATGCAGTACAAAGATTGTGACTTTCAAATAAAAAGCACGGGAAAATTTCAAAGAGTATTCATTTAACTTTCACTTCTTGCATTGGACATTTTTGAAATTTTGTTTTCCAGTGCATTGAAGTGTGTTCTTTGTATTTATGCCCTTATTTTCGGACGTAATTAGCCACTAATGTTTGGTGGCAATAGCCAAGGGTAATGCACCACCATCTGGGTTGCCTACGCTACCGTAACCAGAGTGCTCGTGATAATAAAACGAGGGCGTCTCCCCCCTCCCTTCCGCCCCTCCTTCAACCACTCGCAAGCAGCCTCCTCTGTCTTTTACTTACCATAAACGCCGAGCTCACAGCATAGCAGACAGAGCATAGCGTCCTCTCGGCAGTGGGGAAAGTGAACTGAGAAGACTGGCCGACTTCAAAGGGATTCATTCGCTGATTTCGGATGCTGCGGTGTGTGGCGACCGCCTCCCGGACATTTATTTTTCAACTGCCTTCAGTTTTCTTCGCCGTAAAATTTCTCCCCTGCTTGGAATAAACATTTACTCCATTTTCTCATATCACCGGCTCGAGCTGTACAGCATTATAATTTTTAAATGCGGTTAAAGGTCCTTTTGAACCGAAACTTAACCAGGCTCGTCTTTTCCAAGATGAAAGGTATATAGTTGTCAAGGGATATCTTAGCACAGAGAAGTTATCTCAGCTTCCATTACACCGGCTGATAATCGGATTGGTTGGTAATGAGTGTTATGCGCTATTAGAAGATCGATCAAATAGATAGAGATAGAAGATGGATCGAATAAAAGGTGATCAAATAGTTGGTAAGTTAATTCAAGAACTTCCGCTAAATTTAGACAATCTCTAAGCGTTGATTTACGGCCACAATGATTGTCAGATTAATTTGAAAATTTCGTCCGTGCTTTAAATCTATGGATTCTTTTGAAAAATATACTTTTTTGTTTTCAGGATTAATAGATACCAGAATTCGTCTGCTCAGACTGGCACTTAGAGCCAACCGCGGGGAATTTGGTCATTACCAAAAAAAATGAAAAGTTTTTAAAATTTTATTTTGTCGAACATTTATCTCTTCTGTCGCTTCTATAAGGAATTTCGAAAGAGTTTTTCATATAATGCGGGAGTTTAAATCTTTCGTGAGTGGTAATTAATGAGTCATATGGCGTGACTTATCGCGCGGCGAATGGCGTGATGGAAATCGATCCCTTAGGGGGTCTTTGGGAATTTATTGGCAGATGCGAATATTAGGGATGTCGGAGCCCATTTACGCCTTTTGTCGCTATCCCTGCACACCTATTTAATGTTTTCCACGCGCCGTGGGCCTTAAACAAGGATTACACAGAATTTTCGGCATTTCATCGCAATTTCATTTTGATACGTGCGTATCCATGATCGAACGTTTTCATATATGTAGATGTATCTTTCAAGTGCCTTCTCGTCCATTTTTTATCTACGAGGATAGTTAGAAGGGTTTTCGGAATCACCACCAGACGACACTGCACAACGAGGTTCCCACGTAGTAATAGGTAATCCTTTATGAGTAAACCTTGTCAGTGCTCAGGGAAGAGATCTGTGGTGCGGGAGCCTCTCTTTTGTTGTGCCCATGTAGTTATCTGTGATGTTGGAAAAAATTGAGATTCGAGAAGTGATTAAAACTTTGTAAAGAAAGGTATGAAATTCATATCGACTAGCAGAACACTTTGAGAGATTCTACTCCCTCAAATTCAACTGCTGCCAAGTGGACGAACGAGTTTCATTTTGGTCGGGACAGCCTAGATGATGATCCGCGTAGTGGTTGGCAAAAATATGTCGCTACCCCAGAAATTATTGCAAATGTGTATGCAATGGTCGTGGAGGATCGCCGGCTGAAAATGCGAAAAATCGCTGAGGCTTTAGGGTTGTCATATGAATCGGCAAATCACATATCAACAGTGGAATCGCATATACGAAGTAAGAAAATTATCTACTAGATGGGTGCCGCGACCCTCGACGCAGGATCACAAACCCATAAGAATGGAAAGTCCCGACCAACGTTTCACCCGTTTCAAGAGCAACTAACAAGTTAACAAGGTTTGTGACCATAGATGAAACTTGGGTCCTATACTATGCAACAAATTTTTTGCCACACCCGCCTAATTTGCTTGAATTCACTCCATCAAATTTTTATCTCTTTCTCAATTCTTCTCCTTACGTCCCTACCACTTTGACCGTATTGGTCCAAAACACATCCGAGATATGTAAACTGCTCCACCTGCTCTACTTTTTCCCCGCCTATTTTAATATTTAGCTTAGCCTTTTTATTTCTGGAAAATCACATAACTTTTGTTTTATTAATATTGATTCTCATCCCATATCTATCGCACTGAACCTCCAATTCATTCAGCAATGCCTGCAACCCCTTGGCTGACTGAGCAACTAATGCTTGGTCATCAGCAAACCTAACCGATTTTACGAATTCCCCTCCGACTTTCATTCCTACCTCCAGTTCTTCCCATGCCTCTTTAATCATTTCCTTCACATATACGTTGAACAGCACCGGTGACAATGGGCAACCCTGCCTTACACCTCTTCCTAACACTGCCCATCCGGACTCTCCGTTCCCAACTCGCTCCTGAGCAGTCTGAGACATGTACAGGTTGCGGATCAGTCTCCTGTCCCTCCAATCCATTCCTATTTTCTGCAATACACGCATTAATTTTTCCCAATTCACTCTATCGAACGCTTTTTCGAAATCTACGAAGCAGGCAAATACGTCCTGATTGTATTCTACATTCCTCTCGATTAGTGATCTCATTACTGCAATGGCATCACGCGTACCTCTTCCTTTCCTAAACCCAAACTGATCATCCCCTAAGTAATCATTTGCCTTACTCTCTATCCTTTTGTTGAAGATCCTGAGAATAACTTTAGCTGCGCGGGATATCAAACTTATTGTTCTGCAATCCTCACATGATGTAGCCTTTACCTTTTCCGGAATAGGAACTAACACTGATCTCTAAAATTCATCCGGCCAGATTCCTTCCTCATAGATATTAACAATCAGTCCACATAGGGTCTCCTTCCCACATTTTCCTAAACATTTCAACAGTTCCACAGGAACGTTGTCTACCCCCACGGCCTTATTTGCTTTCATCTCCTTTAATTCCCGTTCTATTTCATCGTCGAGTATGCCTGGACCTAAGCTATCTTCTTCTACGTCATGTTCCTTTTCTATAGTATGTCTAACTTTGTCGACCTAAGTTCTTTACCATACAGTGTTTCTATATATTCCTTCCATCTCTATTGGAGTTTTTTCTGTTTCAACTATTATCTTACCCCATTTATCTTTAACTGTTAGCACAGATCTTGCCTTCTTACTTCCCGATAATAACTTAACCTTGCTGTATAGAGCACGAATTTCACCCTTCTTCTGTAAACTTTCTATATCCTCGCATTGCGTTTTCCACCATTCTTCTTTTGCTTTATTTGTGGCCCTTCTTAGTTTATTGTTTAACTCCCTGTACTTCATTTTGCCTAACTCTGTGTTTACATTCTTCCATCGGTGTTGGGGTAGTTGATGTAAATTGATAAATCACTTCCTTTTAAAATATAGGCGTTTATGGATTATCACTACAATTGGCATCAATATTTAAGTTTTAATAATGGGATCCAGAAGCATTAGAAGAATTCTTTTTCTTTAAGAAACTCCTTATTACTGATGGCATTAAGGATGCTTACCAAATGATTCATAGACGAAATAATTGCACATAAGAGACTTGGCGAAGTAGTATGTGCGATCTATGATTTGGTTTTTACTGGAATAAAAACCACAAGACAATCGAAATCCACAGGCTTTTCTGTGAAGTGTAGGGAGACGGAATAATTAGTGAAGGTGGTGTGAGGCAGTGGTGCATTCAGTTTAAAAAGTGGCCGCATCAATGTTTACGACGGGGACTTCAGTGGTCGGCATAGCGTTGTGATGGACGAGCTGACGGTGGAAATCAACGAAAATTTCGTGAAAATCCCTGATTTACTGTTGTGAATCTCTCGCTAGACGTGCCTTGCAACAAAGCCCTTTGACAGTGACGTATGATTTCATGCTGGTGTGAACAAGTGGCTAGACAGGGCGGCAGGTTTTATCAGAGACAGAATTGAAAAGCTTTTGTGTATCTAAATAATAAATTCCTCAATTTAAATGGCGACTATGTAGAAAAATAGGTCAAGAATCTTTCAAATGTGCATGATACGAGCAAAACTTTCTCTTGTCATTAGGTTCATGCTTTCATCGAAAGCATATTTTACTTTATGGACATTACTCGTGTATACGCAATTTTCGACCGAATCCTTAGCAACTGAGTCAACATTGAGAATTCTCATGCGCATTAATTATATTTTTTGATGCGTAAATCTGAATGTAAAAGTTTTTTTTAACTATTATTGTTCTTGGTGTTTTGTAGGGATAGCAATTGAGCGTGGAGAATGTAGCTCTATTTTTAAGTGTCTGAAGTAATTTTAATTTCGGGCGAGGCCATAACTGTAGTTACATATTAACTGGGTCTTAAGGAGGATTCACGGCGTGCCTCCCTTTGTCCGCTATTCAGCCGAAGGAGCGAGGATTCTCCCGGAATTCCTGAGAGATCGTTAAACATCCTGCATTTTTGCGGAGCCACGGGCCGTTTCGCGCCAAAGTTGGCGACGTCGAGTGATATGGGTCGAATAAAATGACGACGAGTAACCCTCCACGGCGACTATTCACACGCTTGGCTTATTCAAACATTTCATGGAAGAAAAGTACATTGCGTAGTCTTTCAATTCGCAGGAGTATGATTGCCTAAAGCATTTAATTCTTCTCTCTCCCTGGTTAGTGCACACTTTTCTTGCGTCTATTCTTTTCACCTCATCAAGTAAGTGTAATTGTTTTACTGCACATCAAGATGCCTCGTCTTTTGTTGCAAGAAATATCTCTCTTGTCTCATGATGTATGGAATTCGTCTTTTTTTGCAGGGAAGACGATTCCATATAACTTCCCTCTGTATGCTTGCTCGCAACCCTCTTTGTCTGTCCGTGGATCACCAGAATCGAACTCTATCGTTGGATTTCGATGTCAATCATCCTTCTATTGAGTGTCAGTAATCCCAAGTGCTGCTCCATTCATAGCTAAAACCAAATGCTAAAAGTTCGTCTTGCTTCGTGGCTTATTACTAGAGAGCGCCAAAAGGGTATTTCGACTTAAAATTGCCAGAGAAACTTCTCAAGATATCCTTGTGAATATCACGGATATTCAATTGAATCAAGATTCAAGAGAATCAAGGACTTTCAATTGAAGTCCACAGGGAAAAAATAAAAGAAAAGAATTTTTTCCAACTTTATTGCCTCCAGTGACATTTCTTTAGTACATAGGACTCTTGGAAAACTTTCTCATGGTAATGTCAGAAATTCAAGAAATGATTGGATAATTTGTAATATTTTTTGGGTAACATATTACGTAGTCATTTTGAATTTTTATGTATATTTATATATGCATGTGTGGATATATATATGCCGTCATCAACATGTATATATATGCAATCGTATATACTTGGTTATGTAGAAGTGAATATTGATACTTAAAAGGCCCTAACACACCCCTCAACAGGCCCTTGCGGAGGCTTGATGTATAATGAATACATGTGTAAATAAACTGAATAAGTCATCAGAGTGCATTGAATGTGATATTCTCTGTTTTATTGTTTTTTGATTCCTTAAAGATTTCGATGTCTCCGACCAACATTAAACCTATTGCGATTGTGGACCTCGAACAGTTCATAAATACATGGAGAAAAAAAAGCTTCTATCTTATTGCCTTCATTTGTCACGCAGTTGGTTAATTTTCGGTCGCCCTTCTCGTGATTCCTCCCCCTTATTCTGAGACGGGTAAACCACTTTCCTGGTCATCGATTCGTTTGATGTCCTCCTACGTTTATTATTGACCGCACGGCGGCATCTAGATTTGAATCTGCGGTTGCCGATTGTACTCCCAACATTGAATCCACGTTATCTATGAAAGTCTCCCAAATCCATTAATTGATCCTGGGGTGTGGCTACCATGGAGGTTCAACGTTTCTCCCGCGTTGGAGCGCTCATCTTCAGTGGAGAGACGCGCGAGAAACGTTAAGCCATAGATCATGGTCTTTGAAGTTGGAATTCCCCAGTCACCGAACGGTTTGCTCTTTGCCGATCAAACCAGTATACGTATGTACAGGGGACAACATCGGCATGCATTGTGCGGATTGTGAAGTCATTCTGAAGTATTTTATTCTTTATCGTTGCAGATTTCAACGAGAGAGTGGGAGGATACGGATTCGACTGAACGACTAAGGTAAGTTGGAAATTCTGTCGTTTGATACTGTTTCGATGGTTTTCCTGCAGGCATGGACGTGTACTAATTGTGTCGTCACAGCGCCACTCTTAGAAGTTGTCTCTCCAACTGACAAAGGTGACGTGACAGCCGGAATGTTTGTTTATTAATTTCTTCGTGCATGCCTTTCGATTATTCATAATGTATTGGTTGTTTTTTAAAATAATAGATGCATAAAAGTAAAAAAAAGTTATACTTTCCAAAGGGGTCTTAAAAATTCCTCCGATGTTTTATTGGCGTGGAGAAATCCACCTGTCCGTGAATGCACCGTATGTGTTCACCAAGCACACCTCCCATTCCCTCTACGCCCTCGTAATATTGTTCGACGGGTCGCTGTCTTGATCCTTCTTCACGAACCCGCCCGTTGTGTGTCCGCACGGCTTCTTCTTGTCACCCTAACCCCTGGGTTACCCGCTCACCCCCCTCACACTTTTGCCGCCTCTTTCCAACCCCCACGCCCGCTGACCCCCAACCCCCACCCCCATGCACTCATCCTTTTCCTCCTTTCCTCCCTCCCCTCCTCCCTGGTCAGTTCCTGAAACTCAAACCCTCATTATACTAAATGCGCATCTCCCATTCTCTCTCCCCTCCGAAACATACTATGCATTCCTTCCTGTTCTGAATAATGTGATGGAAAGGTCAAAGAGAAATGTTGTCCTTCGCTGAATAGGCTTCATTAAGAATATGCTTCAAGCAATTGAATCCCGTATAGCGTAGAGGAGCTAGGTTTGTAAAATGTTGTTATGATAAACTTAGTAGCGTATCCAAAATATTAGAGGAGTCATACTGAGAATCACTCGCGGAGGGAAGTTTAAATTACAGATTAAATCTATTGCGTAGATTGGAATTTATTTAACAGCAATGTTGAATATGTATTACGATAGGCGAGATCATACCAATAAAATTAGAGAGATCTAGTGCAGATCAGATTAATTAAATATCATTCTATAAATTCTAAATGGCCTAATTCCATCAAAAAGTTAAAATGCAAATGAAATCATTTTGAAATATTAATTTTTTCAAATCAATTGGGACATCTCATATCACCAACAATTAATTGCAACACACATTGCATATTGTGAAGATCCACAAAATATATTATTTACAGGATTGATCAATAATTAGTATGGATATGCGTCATTGCCAGTGAATTCAGGAGGACCCAGGTAATTCTCTTTGTAGTATGTCATCATATCAGCGAAATACAACTGCTTCATGCGTAGTTCATCTTTGATATCTTTCAATTCTCTAGCGCGCGCTTTATTAATACCCCTTGCATATCTAGTCTCATACAATTCCGTCATTCCCTTCTCAATGAAATCTATAAGGAATACATTTCGGCGTTCGAGTAAATCCAGCTTATTCAAGAGTGCATTGACATTTCTTGCCAATGCTCTCTCCTTCTCTTCCATTGCCTGTTCCGGTGCCCTCATGGCCATTTCATGCGACCATCGCGCCCTTTGGTAATTCATTTGATCACGGCTCAAATCTTGCTTAACGTTCTCCTCCTCGAGTCCAGTTTCTGGTTGAACTCATCATTGCAATCAGCCTGAAGTTGTTCCTTTGCACGTTGAGTAATTTCTCGAACATGTCTAAACTAAACAAGGAAAAATTTTATGCTTAGAATATATCCTTTATTTGAAAATTAATTCTATAATGGTAATAGGAATGAAAAGGTAATTTTTGAAGGGGTGACTATTTTGAAAACTGTTTGGTATCTACCATATTGATTTTTCTTAAATATTGAATGTTTTTCTCGTATTAATTTCATGAAATTCATGTACCAATACCAGTTATACATTTCACATCAGCACTACCATCGCTGTGCGTTCAGCAACACAAAATATTGTGTACTATTTAAATGGGGTCGCGGTTGCTCGGCAACGTGGATAGTCCACTCGCGCGGGTGATGGCCGTAGTTGCATCGGTTTCCTATCGGGCCTTTTCCTATCTCTCCAACGTAGGAACCTCGGGAATTGTGGACAGGCGCTGCGAAATGTCGAAAGCGGATATTCTCCGACCGCCGTCAGGAGATGGGGCTTCTCCGGCCCCCCGAGGCCAACCCCTCCCTTCCGATTCGACGTCCTTTTCGCCCGCACCCCTGCAGAGAGACGACGCGAGCGATGCGAAGTGCCTCTTGGAGCCCTCCTTTCTTTGTTGCCCTGCTGTCCTGTCTCGTTTTTCGGAGGCACTTCACTAAATTTTGCGTATTTCTCTGAAAACGCCACTTCTTGGAAAGCTTTCTTGTCGAAACGTCTGCGGAGGATTGGTGAGAGGTTGAGGAACGTTGAAGGCTGCCATGTCGTAGAAGGGAGTGTGTTAGGCGAGCGGTGAAGTGGTCTGAAGGGAAGACGTTTAAGAGACGCACGCGACTGCAGGTCGAAGGAATTGAATGGGGGATTCACGTAGGGTAACAAAGAGGATGATGACCTATCGATGCGTATTAGACTATAAGTTTTTTGAGATGTTTGAATCTGTTTGGCCCATTGTGTATAAAAATAGTAGAGATGTGTAGTTTTGAGACGAAAATAATGAATATTCTCTCTCTTTTCCAGTGTATTTTTTATAGTATGACGGAGGTTACTTTCTGGAAAGCCCTCATATTTTCAACGTCATGGCTTTTATGAAATTCCAAACTTCCATGGCTTTTAACTCTTAAGGACTCAACCAAGGCCAGCCGAAATAATTCTAGGCACATTCTTGCTGGTCCGAAGAGTCTATTGAGGATTAGGAACACGGCGCCTGCTCAATCAAAGATTTTAGGATTAAAGCCGGAATCCTTGACCGTGGTTTGGTTTCATCTACTCCGGTCATTCGTCCCCGGGGAAATCCGTTGTGAACAACCAACATACTGACATCCCCAGAGGGATAAGATACGAACAATATACCGTCATCCTTTATGCAGCTACCTCTCTAGATTTCGTCATCCAAACGTTCTCCTTTCTAATTATTTCTATGGTAATCTCTTCATCACAAGGTATTCACATCTACGTATTCCTTCACTTAATGTGTGTGATTTACTCTTACGTCCACCTCCTTATCGTCATCCAGAATTTGTCTTTAGCTAGGACTCGGATTGGAGTAACGCCGTGTAATCACGTTCCGAGGGCCTGGGTTCGGATCCCGGCGTAGGCGAAATTTTTAATGGTGTCCCGATCTCTTAAAAAGTGCCATGTGAAGAACATTCAAGTCAGTATTTCGTTCAAGTTTTCTTCCTTGGCGCCTTTTGTGAAATATACGAGGCTACTGACAGCCTCTGGTCTTTTCCCATCCTTTCTCTCCCAAAATTCTGACTCTTTTAACTTTTGCCTTTAAATTCCAAAAGATGAATATTCCTCTTCATTGATCCTATCAGGTAATCGCCATTTATGAGGAATAAATTCAAAATAAACACAATTAATTTACATCTATAAAACAGACTTTAATGCAGCCCAGGTTTCACTGCAGTGCAGCATCATCAAGCATCTGCTGTTTCTGTATCGCAGTGAAACTTGGGTTGCATTGAAGTGTATTTTACATGTGTGAAATGACAAAGTTTTATTTTGATATTGTACATCATGGAACCATTACACGAAGTTACGCCCGAAACGATTAACGCTAATAATAATCCTAATATTTTTATCCAAGAAGATGTTATGGTTTTGAGAATGTAATTTAAAAATTCCTCGTCTTTCTGGCGGTGTCATTATCAATCTCATAAATTCCCTGCGAGGTTTTTGCTCTGCTGATTCTCCCAGTTTCTTCTTAATCGCCGATTTGTAATTCGCCTTTCCATTATGCGTTTATGACCTTTTCCGGTTCCATTTCCTCTGAAGAGAGCGTCCCTCTCAGACCGGGAATCTTTTCCGCGAAATTCAATTCGGGACACGGACCTTCCTTTGCGAAGGAAATAGCGCCTCCTAGTTGTACAGCAATCTCTCCCCTTCATCTGTTACTTCCTCTCTCCGCTTAACGCTTCGCTTTTGTCTTTGTCGTTCAGTTGGCCGTCGGCGGAGGAAGGAGTGCCGGGGAAGCGTCGCATTGCGGCCCCTTCAAGACGAATCTGCCCCCCCCTCTCCCTCCCGTTCGCCCCCTGCCACACACCCCGTTCGCTCCCGGCGCTCATTCCTACACCTTCTTTCTTCTTTCTCCCTCCTCCCCTTTCACACCTCATCCAGCAGATAATTTTCTCATATCCAATTCCACAGTTAAAATGTGGTATGCCCATCCATATGACATCCGTACACCTTCAGCAACTTATTGTACTTTCAGTAAGCAATTCTCAATGGCCATATTATGCAGTCATGCAATTATTTCTGGGTATGTGGCACATTTTGGCCGACACTACGCGGATCATTATCTGAGCCGTCCCGACTAAACTTAAACTCATTTGTCCACTTGGCAACAGTATAATTTGAAAGAGCAGTTTCCCCTCGGAGTTTTCGGAAAGTCACTATGATTCTCCTTTGCATTCATATCTTTCTTTACGAAGTATTAAATCAATACTGAAATCTGAATTTTTTCCATCTTCACAAAACCCTTGGTGGGAACAACAAAAGGGGCGTCCGCACCACAGATCTCTTCCTAAAGCGCAAACGCGTTTCGTGTTTCCTTATAAAGTATTACCTATTACCGCGCGGTGAACGTTTTGCGCTAGTGCTGAGATTTGGTTGTAATTACAAGATGCATTTTAACTACACTTTGTATTTCCCCATAAATGCAACGCTCTTAGCTAATTTTTAGGTAATTTTATTACACCTGTAGGAATGAAAGCTGGAGGGTAGCTGATTTAATCAGTTCAATTTTCAAGCATGGGTATCCTATTTAGCCGGTCTCCTGAAAGATAAAAATCTTTAGAGAACGCTTCACAGAACCTTTGATATAAGATTTAATTCAACGAAATTAAAATTAGGGTAATGAGACTCAGGAAAAGCGTCCAAGTTAAGGATGAAGATTGGCCGGATTGAATTGACAGTAAGAGCACTTCATGCGTTTAAAAATATTTCCGAAAGATATGGGCGTATTTGGAGATGTACTGAGGCTGCGAAAAGGTATTTAAGTAGAACAGGGAGTTGATGGCAGGGGCCTTAAATAAAGGTAGTTTTGGAACTTTTAGTCAAAATACTGCGAAACTTGGTCAATGAGGCAAGAGGTTGGAGCCGTGTGAGATGTTGGTGCGAAAATTGACGGGAAAAATAAATGGGCGTTTTACCAAATTACGATCTGCATCCGCTACCGGGAATTTTGCGAATTCATTGCGCCAATCCTAAACCTGCATCCGACCGTAATGTAGTGTTACTGATATTTTTTTCAGAATCTCCAGGAATTCTCCATGCATTGTTGTGATAAATAACATTCCATTAGTTTAATTTGGCGTATGTGCCAGTATAATTCAAACAAAATACGTAGAAACAGGTAAGTTTGAAATTAAAATGTTCCATAATTTGTAAAATTCAATGTAATGTGTATTAATGTGTCATAAATGTAGCCATATAGCATTCTGGATTCTTGCTCGGACTCAAATCCTAAAAGAATTCATTCACTCGGCAAAGGTCAATAATGCAGGAAAGATTTTCGCGTGGTGTAACTTGGAAAGAGGCAAGAAGATGGAATACGTGCATAGCAACGAATGGAGAGTACTTTGAAGGAGACAAAGCCGGTTTAGGCTAAATTTTGCAAAATAAATTTTTTAATTGCCTCAGTTTGCGTATTTATTGAATAGGGCAGTACGCCAATACAAATATATTGTTGAAACATTCGTCACGGGTTGATGATTATTTCGCGCTTGATTTTGCCACCAGTCGAGAATGGCCGATATGATCCTTCCGTTCGCAAAGTCATACGAGATTCCGCACCCGTCATGAACCAGAGGAGATCCTTCCCTCCCCCCTCCCTCGCCCGCCTCCCCTCAATCACCTCCGTCCACCCTTCCTCAAGTTCGCGGCGTCGTCTTTTCGAGTGTGCCTTGGTAGGAAAGGGGTGAGGAGGTGATGGGATTGGCGCCCCGACCCACCGAAGGGGCGGATGTTGGCCATCATTCGTTTCTTTCTCCCCTTTCCCTTGTCTCTGTTGTAATTACGTTTTTCTCCTTACCAACGGCCTCCTGGCATTCCATTCGGTGCCACTCACTCCGGCCGCCACCCTCCATTCCTTTGTCGTTAAGAAGGTCTCTTAAGACGGTTCTCCGGTCGAGTACAGCATTCTCTATTCGCCTTGGAAAGGTGGTACTATTGTCATGAATATTACGTAATTTCAGCGTTAGCACATATATCTACGAGGGGCAGTCAAATGAAAACCGAACACCCGTGTGCGTCTGTGAGTTGTTACTGTGGGTTGTAGTTCACTATGGTGATGGCAGTATCGATGCGTAAAAAAGTTAGCTTTTAGCGGGGTGGGTGTTATAGCGGGTGTTCTGTTTTCATTTGGCAGCCCCTAGTATATTTAAAAAAAATTCACATTCCTACATTCGGTAATTGGAGATTAGGTGCTTTTAAGTTACACACATCATCTCCCATCACACATTCTCCTTGGTAATGAAACTGGTCCTGGTCGTACCATTTCTCTAACACCGTCATTCTCACCGACACAAGGATTTGTACAGCAAGTGTGTACAGGCTCAAACAAGAATCGCTGTAGTGCGGAGACAAGTCAGATGTAGGTCCACGAGTAAGCCGATGTTTTATTTCTCACAGAGGCCGCTGGAAGGCGACACTTCACTGATTGTGATCCATCAAGCAGTTTGCGCATAGAAAGGCAGTATCGTCTATTTTTGTTCAGAACTTGCAGATATTAAGTCGTGAAATGATAATTCTATTCCCACGCGTATTTGAGTGATTCTTCGCTTAGATTTCCCAAGATTTTTCAGTTTTTAGCTCGTGGAAACCTAGAAATAAGTCATGTCATTTCCGGTAATGTATTGTCCACAGTTGCATGTCAGTAATTGGCGCCGTTTCCTTATTTATCATGACTTTATTTTCCGTGGAATTTCTCCTCCGCATGACGGATTCAACTTTGCAGGGACATTATAATAATTGTCCATCATTCCTCCGCCCTTCGCCAGGGCGCTGCCGATGTAATCGTGAGGTATATTGCCGCCGGTGCCAGGCTGCCTCGGCATGTAGGACGCCTCCGCACCTCCTTTGTTTCTGGTTCCCACGCCACCCCCGTCACAACCCCGTGGCTCTGTCGGTTCCCAGGCTCCCCTTCCAAATCCGCTAAATATGCTTAATTCCTCTTTTGCTGGTTGACTTACTCTTCTGTGTTTTCTTGTAGGGGCGCCTTTTTTTGCGAAGGGGCCGGCGCTATCCCTGAGGGACGAGACACGTTGCTGCGAGACTCGAGAAAAACGTTATCGCGGAAATATATATATGTTTGTGTGTGTATATATATATATATATATGCATGAAAGGAAAATAAATGAGGAAGTACAAGGTATAATGGACGAGGAGAGGGGTTTGTGGGGAGAAATCATATGGAGGCAGGAAAAATGGATGAAGGGCGTGTTGATCGGTAGTGGGATGTTGAAGACGGTAATAGAGGGGATAATTTTAGGAAAACGAGGAAAGGGCAGGCACAGGATAGGGATGTTGGACGAGATGAAGGGAGGAAGGAAGTACACAGAGATGAAGAGGGACCTGACGTAGAGTAGGTTACTGGATTATGTTGTGTTTGGAGTAACAAAATATTGATTTGATAGTTGTGTCCTTCCAAAACCTACCTTAAGCGGTAGATTACCCAAATATATATTTATATATCGTGGGTCGTGGTGGTCCAGTGGGTAGAATGTTGGACTACTGACCGGAGGGTCCCGGGTTCGATTCCCGGGCAAGGCACTTTGGGCACCTGCAGCTTCACCCAAGCTAGTTGATTTTTCGGGTACCAGATCTTCCTGGGAAACCATAACCGGCACAGGGAAAGGAACTGGCCCCCCTACCCTGATGTGTGAATATTCACACGCCGTCGGGCTTGGTACATGGGTGAGCTCTACCATCACCTACTAAACCGACCTTCGGGTTGATTACTGTGTTTATGGTTTTATATATATATATATATATATATATATATATATATATATATATATATATATATATATATATATATATCACCATCCGTATTTCAATCCTAGTATTGGTTTAATGCAGCCCTCCATTCTCCTCTATTTAATGTCAATGCCCTCAATTCTAGATACCTTCTCTGTTTTACGTCCTCCTTAATTTTTCCTATGTACATTTCTCTTGGTCTTTCTCTTGGAATCTTCCCTTCTATTATATTCCTAATCAACCCAGCATACCTCAATATATGTCCAATCCATCCATTTTTTCTCGCCTCGATATGTGCTGTGTGACAAATATTGCTCACATTTAACACTTGTAGGAAAAACTGTGTGAGTTGTTCTTTCGTTTGATTCATAATTTATAATTGTTCGTTAAATGTAATAAGCACTATAGTCTTAAAATCCCGGTGCTCATTTTGAAACATCCCGTATTTAACAGCTTGTTACTCAGGAACTAAGGCAAATTGCAGACCACGGAAAATGTATTTCGGCAAAAGATCGCAATTTAAATGTGGTCACACTTTTATAAGCCATTTTGGTCTGCTTCTTTTCGCGATTTACTTGTCGTTACTCTTGCAATAAGATTTAGATCCTTGTTAATTTATGACACCACGGAGTACAACAAGCGTGAGAGTAATGGGAGGAAGACAAATCATTGCAAATGGATAGTTTGTTATCGATAGCCATTGGGATTAGTAAGGTAGCAAATTAATAGAGAACGTTGAGTTAGAAATAATGTTTTATTGTTTTGGCAAAATTTACGATACTTGTTTTACAATATTAAGTATCACTAACCAGTACTTATTTCCATATTGATCCTCAGTATCGTGTTATAGTTGTCCTGTGTTCGTTAATATTCCCAGCCCATATGAGTGAACCATGGCGAAGTACATAATGTTTGGCCTGTGGATGCTTCGGGAGCGATCCCTTCCCGTTGCTTTTTCATTCTGACATTTGCGTCGGAGAGAGACTTGGTGACTCTCGAGTGAAGAGCGTAGGGTAGCTCAAGTTATCTTGGCCTTTCGCTTCTTTGTGTGCCCTCGGGGAAAGACCCCTTAATGCCCTCCGTCCCCTTTCCCAGCACGTGCCCCTCTTCCCTTCCGCCCCATTCACGTGGAAGGCTCGCTCCACCTTCTCACCTATTCAGGGGCGTTGCCATGGAGACGGCCAAATCCCTAATGGGGGACAGACGTGCGTGTGTAGGTGGCCATGTGGCGCGACGATCGCCGTGCCAGTTCCCTCTCTGCGAGTGTGGAGTGCGCCATACTCTCTAGCTGTTACCGCGACATGCTATTCCGATCGGCAAAATGGATGCAGAGCGTTTTGATGGGCAGCAGGATGCTGTAGAAGGTGACCGAGGGGATAGATAGGGGATAAATATTTGGCCGAAATTTAAACCTAATGGTCCCTTCTTCCATTTAATCCATCGTCGTATACATATTATATAAGGCATAAAATTTATAATTACATGCATATGTATAGGTATAAGTGGGTGGCGGTAGTCCAGTGGGTAGACCGTTGGACTACTGACCGGAGGGTCCTAAGTTCGATTCCCGGGCAAGGTACTCTGGGCACCTACAGCTCCATCTATGTGATTTTTCGGGTACCAGATCTTCCTGGTAAATCATAACCGGCACAGGGAAAGGAACTGCCCCCCCTACCTTGATGTGTGAATATTCACACGCCGTCAGGCTTAGTATTGGGTGAACTCTACCATCACCTACCAAACTGACCTTCTGGTTGAATACTGTGTTTATGTTTTTTTTTATATCCACATAAATACATGTAGACAGACACAAATTCACTATGCATAGATATGCATATCGGAAAGAAAAGGAAAAAAATGTGTACATGCATTCATATATACATACATATATATAAACCAAGGATACATGTACTCATACACACATACTCAAAGTGAATGAACAGTGAAGAAAAAGAACAATAAAGTAGGGAAAGTCGAAGCAAAGAATGGGGTTGGTGGGAAAAGCTAGGGAGAGCCAAGGCATTGCTCACCTAGTAAAAACCCACGCAGGAAAACAGCCACGAAGAGAAGGGGTGGGGGTGTGAAAAACCTACGAAAACCCTATTAATTAGAGGAAAGATTCATATACATTGTTAAAATTATTTTTCACATAGCATATTTATTACTGTGTTACTGAAATTCATTTGAAGACATTATTTATATTAACAAAACATAAGAAGTAATGAGAAACACAACATTAACTAAAAATAATGATGTAAAATTTTACTGCTTGAGATGACAAAAGAAAGAGTAGAAACGGTGATCTGTGTAGAGGCTGAATGAAATGAGGGAGGGTATACTGGTCAAGTTTTGTACCCGAGGAGAATGAACTTGTTAAGTGCTCTCTTAAATGTTGTTGTGGATGGAGAGTTTTCTATGTCATCTGGGATAGAGTTCAGCGAGGGGAGAGTGAGAGGGTAGAATGTTTGGCAAACGAGGAAAGGCCAGGAATAGGATAGGGATGTTGGACGAAATGAAGAGAGAAAGAAGGAATCACTGTAGTGTCCGATGTTGGGTTGTGTTTTGCTAAGAAACACAGGGGATTGGTCGTTATACCGTTTGTCAGCTCGTGGAATTACAAAGTTATCATTGCTTGTCTTCATGATATATTCCTAACCATTCCTTTGATCGTTTCAGTTTTATTTTCCTCCTTCAAGACGAAAACGCCACCGCAATTGCGGTTAATCTGTATCAATTTTCAACTACAATGGCGATACTGACTTTTAATAATCAAACCACTTTACTTTTCCACATAAACTGAGTCCTCATGAGTTTATGTGGAAAAGTAAAGTGGTTTGATTATTAAAAGTCAGTATGAAGATTTTCCACCAAGTTACGCCAGAAACTGTTTTATTTTACAATGACGATAGTTTGTTCAAGTGAACAGTCACGTAGACCACTACAAATTTCTGCAAGAAACCATTTTGTGTAGAGAATACACAAGTGAATTTCTTGTCGTTATGGACAATTCCTCTCACAGCTGACTTGATAGAGTCAACTTTCAGAGAGCTGTGGTCGTCCTTGCTATAGTGTGTGTCTCTAGTTAGTCAGTTGTTTGGTTGTTTTTTTACTTGGTTATTGTGCAAATGTTAGCATGTGAAATGTGAAGCCTTTTCAGAAGGGTACCAATGCATACGTTAATGTTTTACGGAATCTCTTCCTGGTCATTTGTCTTTGCAGATTTGTCCATACACACATAATCAAATGACAATAGAACACGATAGGCCTTCATCTTCAAGATCCCTTCACGAAAACTGGAGTTTCTACTGCCGGAAGTTTATAAAATTGGTGCAGTATAAATTTGGACGATGTACGTGATCAGCATTTATAATAGTCTCATACGTCAATTCAGTAAGTGTTAATATCTTGTTATTGTAAATGGTAATATACCAGCATAGAATAATGAAATCGGAACAAATTAATATACCTTATTCGATTTTACCGGGTTATCTAGCCTTTTTTCACCACTAAACACAGATATTTCTATGTATGCACATCGTTTGTATAAAAAGTATCGGGAAAAGTTTCGGAACAATAAATATTTATTTGAAATATGGCTACAATTCCTCAAAATTCTTCAGGGAATATCCCTTCAGCGTCGACACACTTTTTCCAGCGGTTTTTTCACGACTCGAAGGCTCCCTGGTAGGCGGATTACAAAAGAAGGTCCTTAAAGGTACGCGTGCAAGCTTCTTTGATGACATTTAGGGTCCCATGGTGGTGTCCTTTTCAGTGGTAATGGTGCGCACTGTCATCTTGTCAATGCCCATACACGATCTGCAATCATGCACACACTTAGCCGATGGTCTGAATTATGTAATTTACGCACACGTAAGGAGAAAGTTGTTCCCGATACTTTTTATACAAATATTGTGTGTCCTTCTAACGCACGACACTGAAGACCATAACAGCATAAAACACTAAAATAAACCCTTCCTCAACCCCGCATTATTCTCGCCTTCCCTCATTCCGTTCAGAATGCCAATTGTGTTTTTTTCCTCCTACCTCGGCAACCTACCGTCCTTCTTTCCTTCTCCATCATTCAGCGGAGATTCCACGGCAACTCTCTCCCTTTATCGATTTTCCTGCTTCATTCGAATTCTTAAAAGAACCTTCCCCTCCTCCCCCACCACGCCCGAACATCCTTCGTGTGTTTTTCTCTCCGTTAATTCAACTCTTCACATTTTCCTCCTTGCTCGACCACACTTCCCTCCGCCACCGCTATTGGATAACCTTTTAGGACTCGCTGATATTCCGTCCAAAATTCCAGTTTCTGGAAACCTGGACCTTTCCCGGAAGTCTCACTTGCGAAGTGATGATGCTGCCTTTCGCCTTGGCCGTTGTAATTCCTTCCGGGGAAAACGTGAGTCCATTGACGGAGCTCGCGAGTGTTTTCGCGGAACTTCCTTTCCGGAAAAGCCTCCATCGTCACCTTGAAAGAACCGTAGTAGTCGTGAGAATGTAGACGGTAGGGAATAACTACAATTTTATTTAACAATTCAAAGTTGAAGTAACATCTCTACCATGACTTGATAAATTGCGATTGTATAAATGATATGTAAACTGTTTCATTTTTATTTGAAAATTGGTATAGTTATTTTAAGTATTCTAGTTTTTCATACAAAGGAAATGTGAAACCTAATTGAGAAGAGAAATAAGTTAAGAGCAAATAAGGCTATGAAGGAATGCAGGAGAGTAAAGAATAAGGTAACAGACAAAATGTAGAGAAGGAAAGGAGAGATGGACAAGACTGTGGGTGAAGGAAATAGAAGAACATATCCTATCAGGAAAACATGAGCTAGCCTATCGGAAAAACAAAGCTCCACATTATTAACCGAGGATAAGGTCAGCAGTGATTAAAAACAAAGAGGGAAGATTGTTAGTAGATAATGAAGAAGTGTGTGAATGATGGAAAGAATGCATGGAGGAGCTATACCATGGCGAAGATATAACTTTAAGAGATAATAATATTAAAAGTAGAGGAAAAACAGGAACAGAAAGTTGAATCACGAAGAGGGAATTGAGCATGGTCTCAAAAAGCTAAATGCTGGAAAAACTACGAGTGTGGATAATCTACCGGCTGAGATATTAAAAGACCTAGGAAATGAAATGAAAGGAAGACTCTTAAAAATTGTGACTGAATATTATGGAAATGGGGAAATACTGGAAGACTTTATTAAAAGCAAAACTATTATGATACATAAATTTTTGGGGCTTTAAAGGAACAAGATGTTGTGACGAAATAGGGTACATACATTGTCACAGGCATTCATAGTCGTGCGCGATTCGCCACAGTCCACGAGGTAAAAGCCAACTACTAACTAGCCAGCCAAATGCAAAGAAACTGAAAGGGAGATGCCGCGGCAGAAACTTTTGACGAAGTCAACTGCTAAATGTGCATCAAAATGCATCAATTTCGGAGTGGAATAAAACATTCACCTTTGAAGTAAAGGGATGTGAGAAAGGAGTAAAGATTAGAAGAGGATTAAGACAAGGATGTCCACTTTCGCTGTATCTATTTAACTTACAAATTGAAGGAGCTATAGAGCCAATGAAGGAGAAAACAAATGGAAGAAAGATACACAACATTAGGTTTGCAGATGCTATTATGATCCTGGCAGAATCAGCCGAAGATATTAATAAAATGCTCAAGACCCTGTCCACAGAATAAATGTATAAAAATCATGTGACAATAAAAAGAATCTTTTAGGAAACAAACCCATGAAATTTGAAAGTAGAAAATCCTTCGCAAAGACATTTATTTGGAGTTCATTATTATAGGGATGCGAAACCTAGACATTGAGAAAGAGGGAAAAGGCTCGGTTGGAAGCAATGGAAGTGTGGATTTGGAGAAGGATAACAAGAACAAGATTAACGGACAAGAAAAGCACCACATAGAAGTATTGAGAGATTGAAGAGTAAATTAATTTAATAAGAGAGACGAATAAAACGACTTGGTGGAAAATCTCCATGTTGAAATTGAAAAATAAACAATTCGGATTTTCCACATGGAAAATTTTTATTTACGACCTAGGTTTCGTAATTCTATAACATCTTGACCTGAAGGTATTGTACCCTAACGAAGCCTAGGCCGTAAATAAAAATTTGCTATGTGGAAAAGCTAAGTTGGTTATTTTTCAATTTCAAGAGAGGTGGAGAAAAGAAAGATTAAATTTGTTGGACATATTCTCAGACATAAAATCTTCATGAAAAATATAATGGAGGGGATAATAACAGAAAAAAAAGGAAGAGGAAGGCCAAGAAATAACTTTTGTTGATGATATAACGAGTACCATGCGAGTAACGACATACAATAAACTGAAAAGAACGGCAATGGAGTGAGACCAATGCCTGAACCGACAAAGTTCCGCCTTTAGAAGATGGTGGTGATGTGTTTTTCATAGGTGTTCCAATCTTTCGATATTTTTCCTTATCTTTGGAAGTACGCCTGCCGTAGTTGGTGGTCGTTGAAACAAATAGATAGACCTTGTATTTAGTAGGTAGGTATTTCCTTGAAAATGATTTTATCGTTGTATGTGTTTAATTTCAACCAAACGATATAATGCGAAAATGGCATTTAGTTTTTCAAAATGTGTTTGATTTTCATCCATAAGAATTTCATTTACACGAATATTTGGATTACAATATTTAAATTCGGATTCATAGGTGTTCACTCTCCAGATTCGACTTGAAGAATTCTGATATGGTCATCGGTGTTTTTTTTATTGTCATACCACACGAGATATACATTCGAAGCACAGCGGGATTGTGTCATTATAAACCTACCTTTGGTATATTAACATTAATATAAATTCTAGGGTAGACTGAATGAACACATGCTTGTAGAGCGAGAACAAAAACTAATAGCAAGATCGGGCAAAAGTGAATTAAAGTACAATTCTTGAGTTTCAAAATCATACATTTATGTTTCAACATAGTCACCGTTAAGGCTAACACATTTCTCCCAACGTGTAACATTTTTTTTCTCTCCGTTCCTAATAACTCTTCCAACATTTCTCGAATCCAGGACTTGACAGCTGCCTTCACCTCATCGTCCGAGATGTAATGATTACCCTTGAGGTGTCTCTTGAGTTGAGGAAGAAAATCGCAAGGCGCAAGATCGGGAGTATAAGGAGGGCAATCGGTTCAAATTTCAAGTTTCGCAGAGCCTCTTCAGTTGCGCGCGAGGTGTGTGGACGAGCGTTGTCATGTTGCAAGATTAATGGCGCTCGTAATTTGGGAACGAGAACACTTAATTATCGAAATAAGGAACATATTAAAAAACCATTCTCTTCTTCAATCCCATCTCCAAATAGAAGTTTTTGAATGTGGCGAGCAAGTACGTGTAACTGTGTACTCAAGGCGGACGATGGGTTTTTTACTCAGGTGTTCTAATGCGCCGAGATGAATTATTATATCTGTCGCATGAGTCATTAAGACGCGAAATAATCCGCACGTTGCACTTTGACCGTGTGCTTCGGATCACGAGGTTTGAATTAAGAACTGCAACGGAGCATTTACGTGCGGTCACTTCACCTTCCGCAGTAATGGGCGCATCCTTGGTGGTGGTTGCATAGAGCGTAGCGCCAAGGCGTGGCGAGATAACGAAGCGTAAGGACAGCGGACGTGTCGCGGTGACGAGGGCGCTCCGCAAATCAGAAGGAACGGCAAATGAAGAGGGCAGGCGGGAGGAGGAGGAGGGCGGGGTCTGTGTAATGACAGTCAGTGTCCCTTTATTCGTGTGCAGCGGAGCGGTTAAGGTCAACCCTTCCGTGTGATTCAATTGTTTCCCCCCCTCTCTGCAATGACGTGCAGAATGGAGAAGATGGAGCCACCGGCGCGCTGCAATTTTCATGTGTGAAATTTATTTCCATCTTCCTCCGCATACAATCTGTAGGACGAGCGAGTTCTGGGTTTGGATGCGGCGAAAAAACCAGATGAGTGTAATAAGTTGAAGGTGTAGTCGCTCTGACGATAGGGTTCATGTAGGAATATACGTATTTGTGAGTAATTACGAACTAACGAACATAATTTCGTACAAACAAAAGATAACAATAGTAATATTTAAACTTCGTTTTCCGTTCATGTACTTGGAAGGGTGCAAAACTCTTAAAGATATTTTTTTCTTCACAGTGTATCTTATTCAATTTAGCGTTCGTTTGAATGATCCCAAATATATTTTGCGCAAAGAAATGAAACATATCAAAATTAGCACTTTTCTGTAGTAATGTGAAAGAGGCATTTTAGTCATGTTTGGTCCTGTTGAGCGACGGTCGAGAACCAAAACACCAAGCTGATAAAACCTTATGGGAGATTAGCTAATGGTTTCATCTTACATCCTCATAAATACCCCTCGATCCACCGAAAAGGTGTGCAGCAATGGGTGCAAGTACCAGGTTAGAAAGGAGAGGAAGGGCTTACAAAAAATTAGGAAAAGATATAAAGTATTCGCTGTAAAAACAGCGAAAAAACATGCAAATTCGTATACAGGAAACATGTTTAAGAGAAAGGGTTACACGGTGACATTCCTGGGTGCATATACAAAGCGAGATCTGGCAAATAAAGAATATGATCAAGGATGGTTATTGAATATTGCCAGAAACTGGTGAGCAATCAGTGCTGAAGGTGTGCGAATTTTGCATTTGTACATTTTTGCTGAATGTGCACGATTTTATGTATAACCAAATGTTCGGTTAAAATAGTGTTCACTGTTGATTTTTTCTAAATTCAGTTCATCAGTTATCATTCGGACAGTTTTTCAACGATCGGTAAGGACAAGGGAACCCGCACACGGTCAATGTTGTCGTCAACACAGGTGGTTGAAGATGGTCCCGGCCTTGCATCAACCGTGGCGTCTTTTCGGTCATCTTAAATACGCTTAATCCACTGGAAAACGGATGTTTTCTTCAGGGCATTATCACCGTAAACAGCTGTCAACATTTCAATAATTTCTTGATAACTTTTACCGCACTTCACCTAAAACTTGATGTTGATTCTTTGTTCCGTGATTTCGTCAATTTCCATTTTCGATAAACGGTAAAAACAAGGACAACAGAAACTAACATAACTGGCACCATACGCATTGCTCGACGATCCGCCAAGCACAGACGGCTCATTGGGTCTAAAAAAACTGGCGCCGCTAATGTGCGGGCCTATAGTTAACGTCATGGCCGCCAGATTGCACCAGTTCGTGTATTTATCGTACGTACTACGTACATGTTGTAGGAAGACCCAATGGAAAGCAAGGTTTAATTCATCGAACAAACTTGTGACAAAATTGACTAAGAGTTCTGTACACGAATGAATGAGTAAAAGATAAAGCGAATGACGAAGCGAACTTGACCACGGGCAGTACTTCGCTACTGTTGTCTTCCGTGTTATCAAATTTTCCACTCCATTTGATGGTCACCTAGGTTACCTAACCACTAACTATGTTGACCAAAATATTGATATAATTTTTCTTAAATATTCAATATTGGGTGTAGGATTGACACCTTACATGTAGTAAAAAAGGTTTAGTTTTAAAAAAATGAGGAAAATTAAATATGGAAAGAAAAAGTGCGTGCATTAAAAAATAATACAGAATGCAAATTAAAGAAAAGTATTAGTTTTACGTGAGCCCGTGATTCAATTGTTCAGCTCAATGCAGTGCATCGGCCACGTGGATTCCTCCTCTTGTAACTGAGCCCACCTTTTCTTCTAGGTTACTCACCGGATAGAGCTGGCGGCCAGGAGACAAGTCCCGTGACCTCGCAGATTCGACAAACGATTCGAATTGCGGCAGGCGGTCCAGCCCGAGGGGAAGGCGTGCTTACAAATCCGCGAAATACCTGACCACATCTTCACATCTTGAAATCGCCACGTGAGTCACCGGACGTTTGAATTTTATGCTAGCAACCGCACGCTCTGGGCGGAAATTAATTCTCATGCGTGGTAACAAAATTTCTTGGGATAATTGATCGTATCACCACTTGCAAAAAGTTAAAAAATGATACATTTGAAAATAAAAAGTAGATGAGTGTATAACTTCAACTGTCACTTAAAATTTATAAGCATAACATTTATTTCAATGAAAAATATCGAGCAAATTTACGTTTAAAATAATTAAATCGTCAATGTATCAGTTACGGAACAAATACATAAGGATTCAACATTGTCTTCAGGTGCTCACACACTGCATTATTTCAATTTTCGTGTTATTTGTTAAAAAAATCTTTTGAGGTTGAAATTAATGCGAAACCTTTTTGAAAATATTAAGTTTATTCTTATCCAATGTATAGCTATATTTTCAGGTATTCATGTCTGTAAGACCGAACAATTTCCGTTACTTTTTTACTATAATTATTCTTTGTTACCTAGTTTTATCATATCTGCTTGAATTAGCTTTAATAATTAATTTCGTTGTGAATAAAATTCGAAATTTTCGCGAATAAAAACAAAAACTGGGAAAAATCGGGGACTTAAAGCATTTATTGAATTTTTGTGTAAATTATGTGAACAAATACTAGTAGGGGAGAGATGCCCACAAATTTTAACGTGTAACAAGAAAAATGAAGCCCGTCTGAAAAGTTGCGGACGCCTGTAATATCAATATTCACGAAATAAAAAAAATTAAAGTGGTTTTACCGAACTACGTTCGATAATTCGATTAAAATGAAGAACGCTAAGTTGCTGTAAATATTTTCATGTTATTGACATCTTTTATTATACATACAATTGCCATTTTATTTCTTCAATATTTTAATTGATAAGTAAGATTTCTCCTAGTACCATATTTCTCACCAATAACAACTTCGCCGCACAAGTGGGCTGTATATTCCACCTCCTTGCTTGCATTCATTCGCTCGAGAATATTAATATTTTTCCGTTAAATCCCCATCTACCTGTGTCTCGCCTCGGGAATATTTATAAATTTAAAATAAACCCTAGAACGGGAAAGATTTGTTTTTGGGATCACGATTTAATTAGTGAATTTTAACCCATAGTATCATTCGTAAATATCCTTTCAACCTCAGTGTAAAAAATGTCGTTAATATACGTACTTCCGTCGCAGAAGAATTCATTGGCGGCAGCAATCTGAGCTTTCAAGTCACCAGGCCTCTCTGTTGATTAATGCCAATGCGATTTTACATGCACTAAATGCGTTAAATCTCTTTTTCTTCGAATAAAAAATCAATATAAATCCCCATCTTAGATTTTCTGCGTTCTCTCACCTCAGAGCGCTCTTTATCTCTTGAAGGCCACAAATTTGTGGTCTTCAAACTGATCGGGCTATCGAGTTCTAATTTTTTTGAATAATGGTCAAAATCGGAAAGAAGAACTCGAAGCGCGGAGAAATTGTGGAAAAAGGCATTTGGAGTGCCCTAAACATTTGTGGTACACCGTCCGTCGCTAAAATATTCGTACAGAGTTAATAAGTGTACCATCAGTGCGAGGGCGAAAGCATCGGTATTGGTGGCGCCTGAGTCGACACTACAAGGTCTTTTCTTTAAGTAGTATGACTTATTTTGTCCGGTTAGACGGACGGACGAGCGGCGGTTTCTTTGGCTTGATTGGAGGGAGGACTCAGGTAAGGCTGGAGGCCGGTAGCAGTCTTTGCGGAGTGCGGACTGTTCGTTTGCGAAACCTCTATAACGTGGCCTCGTTACGCTCCGACATGAGATTACCGGTTATTGTAACAGCACTACGCCATCATATTTTGCGTGAATATGGACCAAACAGGGAAAGAGACTCATCACATGCTGAAGGCAGCTTATGGTGATAACGCCATGGATAGATTGGGTGTTTTTGAGTGCCAAAAGTTGTTTCTGGAGGGTGGAGATGATATTGAAGACGCCGAACGTTCCGGATGCCCTTCGATCTCAAAAAGTGACGAAAATCTTGCAAGAGTGAAAGCTTTGTTTGGGTCGCAGATTAAGTGTTTGCATGGTTTCGATGAACTTGGTATCTCAAAAAGTGATATATAGTACATCGACTTGTGGCCAAAAAATATGCATGAGAAGGGTGTGTATGAAGTCGGTGCCGCTAGTGATCTCGGACGAACAATCTGGAACTCGCACGCGGATCCGCCTAGAGCTTCCCGACCATGTGAGAGAGGGTCCAAATTTTTTTAGACAATGCCCCTCTTTTTTCTTCCTCTTCCCCCGTCTCTAACTCGTGCTGAAAGGACGTCACCACGGCTTGGTGGAAGTTTTACAACAGGCCGTGACGAGGGAGCTTAGCAGCATTTCGGGCGCCGCCTTCCAGAAGGCGTACGAGGTGTGGTAAACTCGCGGGCAGCGGTGTACTTTGGACCAACAAGGGCGCTACTTCGAAACCTTTTGATTTAATGTACCAATTCTGGCAATATTTTTTTTTAATCGACAAAGTCCTACTACTTCTGTGGCAGACCTTTTAGTCCTTACTTGGTGCAGGGCTTGGTGAAGCACTGAATTCAAAGCGTGGCGAATGGAAAATGCCAAGCGGTCTTTTGATGGAAGGATTATTCGCGTCGCAATCGAGACCTAATGCAATCCAATTGGAGTTACATGTTTATCCTGACGGGAGACCTTGAAATTAATTGTTTGTTCGTATGGTGCGAGTCTCTTAGGGAGACAGACGTTTTCCTTTAGCCGATCCCATCTGGTTAGTCAGGGTGGATAGTGCGTGTCTGGTCGTCTCTCTGTCCCACTCCGCGCCTTTTCCGTCCGCGAACGGTAGTTGATCGTCACTTGATCCCCCGTTTCGCTTGTGAGCCCTCTCGCTTTTGAAAATTCGGGGGTGGCGTGATCCCCATTGTCCACCCTGCTCTCGACCCCTCTTTCAAAATCCCATGGACCAATTTTCCAGCGCTTGGCTCTCTGCCCGTGAACGGGGGGGAGGGAGGGGGTTGAATCGGCCACATGGCCTCGCCCTATCCTCCCTTCGGTTCGCAAAACATTCCCCCGGCACCGTTCCACGATCCATTTCCCATTCCGCCCCTTCGTATTCAAGTGAAACGTTTCCCAACAATTCCCCCAAATCATAGTTCCTCGGATTCATTAATCGCGAGTGGTCATTATCCGGAGTGCCACTTTATACCCAGACGCGTGCACGTAGGCGCCAAATCTCGGACCAATAATCCCAATGCTATTTTATTGGTGGACATTAAAATTCCTCGGCGATTCAAAAAAAACTGGTCAGCACGTTGCTTTCTCTACTTCTGTGCCTTTCCTTATCTAAATTACTGGTCATTGGATGATTATTTCTTGTCGCTTGTGAATCATGTTAGCATTAGCATTAATGCATTTTACCTTAACAGGTAAAGATGCATTAATGATTTACGTGTTTCCCTATTGCTTTGCCTAATTTATTTGCTAGGAATAACTTGCCCTTTCTGCCACCGAATCTTTTTCATCGTATTTCGTTTCACAAAAATTTCCTATTTCATATGATGGCTCTGGGATATAGCATTTTGTTCGTCCTTTTATTTGCAAAAATAATCAAGAAAGTTTATTTTTACGGCTGGATGGTTTACGCCCTGACTAGGGTAATCCATCCATCCAATTCACTGAATTTAGCGATCATTTCTGGCGAGTAAACGCCCCGAACTTAGGCAAAAAGAAGTTCGACCGACATTCTTCATCTGACCTGCTGTTTCTTAAATCGTCGTTAATGTGGCGAATTTTGAAGGAAGATAATGATTAATAGAAATAACTTTGGAACCACATTTTAATAATGTAATAATAATAAAACGTCTTCATTGGGGCGAGATTGAGACTAGATAGTGGCCCATTCTTCCACATAACCCCTAAGATAAGATCTTAGTTGGCAATTTAAAATACGTACACGTTAATGACTAAAGAGTATTTAAGGAATTCTATTTCCTGCGAACTGTATTTGTAAGCATCAATCACGCGCAGAAGATGACCAATGAAATTTCGGTGGCAAATTGTCTCGATAATTCGTGCGATGAAGCTGTAATGCGAATCTTACAGAAATACGATCCTTGTCTTTAATGTCAGTGACTTTGAAACGCTTAGTGCTCTGTTCAAATAAACAAACACCCATGCTATTTTCAAGATATTAAGGTTTCAAAATTAATGGTTTTGTTACAATGTCTTCTAACAGAAGTTCACGTAGAATGGGTCTTTAGTTTTGATTAATTTCGTTTTTAACTCGATTGTCGTAGTGAAATTGTAGCATTAATTTTGCTCTGTTGAATTAAACGTAGAAATTAACATGCCTGCTGGGGTATAGGTAATTAACTTTTTTAACAAACAAAGATTGATTTCCTTTTACTGGTGCAATGAAATCTATTGAAATGGTTTGATACTCTCTCAAAGGAAATGACTACCGTCGGACTCGCCTTCACTTCTGTCCGGGACAACAATTCGTTTTGAGTGCCCTCCATTTGAAGGTGGAGGTGCTCTTTGCTGTTTCTGTCGCTCTTTTAGGAAGCGCGCTTAAGAAGACAATGGGACACGGTCAGTTTCGAATCCTCATCTTCCGGAACTCTGCCAAACCGGGGCCGACACTTTGGTCCCCGCAAGCCGAACCAATTTCGCTTCCCACGAGTGAGCACCTATGGATTCGCAATCGAACTCAAGTTTCATGGCCGCTACCCAATTTTGGTTCGACCAATGTCTCGACACCTTATTCGGCGAAAACATTATTTTTTTATCGATCCGAGAGCGGTGACATTTTTACGGTATTTTGTTGTTTATTCAATCGTCTTTTCTGTTTTTTTCAACTCTTAACATTTTGTTGTCCTTTTTTTATGTTTCATTTTCAGAGTCCTCAATCGATACTGCACTTTTGGCGAGTGGCTCCGTTGGTTTTCCCTCTGTCGCGTGAAGATACTCCGCCTTTCGTATTTCACTTCTCCACTCCGGCGAACACATTTAAAACGATATTCGGAAGCGAAGTCCGAGGGTGGCGGGGGTATAATCATTCGCTCTCAGTCGGAGGGAAATCGGAGATAACTCAATCTCTTAAATCAAGTCGGGAAAAGGGCGAATTATTTTTGGAAAAACTCGAGAGCATAATACAAGGTGTGTACAGAAAGTATCGTTAACAATATTTTCCTGACGTATGCGTGAAGTGCTGAGTTCAGACCGTCGGTTAAGAGTGCGCATGATTGCAGATCGTATAATGGCATTGATAAGATGACAGTGCACACACCATTATCACTGAGAATTCGGCGATACGAAAGATTTGCGCTAAACTCTTTACGAAAGTCTTTGAACGGTCGACCAAGAGCGGTCGTCCCCAACCCCCTGACAGTCCCGACTTGGCACCAGCAGACTATTATTCCTATTCCCAAAAGTGGAATCCTCCCTCCCTCAAAGGACACTACCATGGAACCCTAAGTGCCGTCAAAGAAGCTTGTACACTTGTATCCTTAAGGGCCTTCCGAATTCCGCCTACCAGAGAGCCTTTGAGTCATGAAAAACCGCTGGCTAAAGTGTGTCGACGCTAAAGCGATGTACGTCGAAGGATTTTGAGGCATTGTAGCAATAACCGAAATAAATCAATTTTTCCGAAACTTTTCTTCATAGTTTTTATACCGACCATATATGTTCCTTTTAGTTTTCACGAGTGATGGCGGCGTCTCGCTCGTGCGGGTCCTGGCAATAAAAAAATCCATGAACGGAACGGCGATAGCATTGGTGCGCAAATCGATGAAGGATGATTCGTAGAGAATACCCAATCAGACCTGGAACGTTCGGGGGAAAATCTGGAGAAAGACGGGACGTTGGTCAGTAAATTTAGGAGAAATAGAATCTATAAGAGGGGACATGAATGTGAGTATACAGGGGGACGAAGTCAATTTTGGTCCGTGGCAGAAAGGTGACTCTCATCTATGTCATTTATCGACGTGACAAGAACCAGCGTGGCACACTTACATCAGACCTGTCTCGAACCTAGGTCCCTGGAATCTACACTTTTTTTGCCTACTTGATACCTTCTCGCCCTACCTCACCTATTTCGACCGCAAATACTCATCAATTTACACATTTGAGACGCAAGGAATATTGCTACTCTTGTGGAGTAATTTGCATGCATGAAACAGTATGTGACTTTGACAGAGGCGATAGAAGCATGCATGCAATGATCTGGCTATACCAATGGCTCGTATAATGGAGGAAACTAGTGAAACGAAGTTACCTTTTGTGACCTGAACTGAGGCTTTTATTGGGAGCACAATCACTTTTAATCGGCAGATCAGACAGAATGATAATATGACTGACTTATACTAATCTCTCGTTTGCAAACCCCTTCCACTCTTTTCATGCCCCATCCCTTAACACTCTCGAGTGCTAATTAACGTTTGGATTTAGACGGTTGCCCGAGTTCCTTACAGACTTACTGGGTACCTTCCAAAAGTAATGCTTTTATTTTTTTAAGTAATTCATTGAACAGATTTGCACAAAAATTAAAATTCTTCAAAGTACTGTCCTTAGGCCTCTACACATACAGTATTTCCCAGTGACTCTGCCACGACCGGTACGCGCCCTGTAAGGCGTCTCTGGGGACCTCGCGCAAGGTCTTCGTCATGGCTGATTGGATCTCTTCTGTGGACGAAAAACGGGTTCCTTCCGGGGCTGCCTTGATCCGAGGGAGCCAAAAGGAGTCTGCTGGGTCGACGTCAGGACTATAGGGGGGGGGGGGCAACGTTGCACCTGTTGTTTGGCTAGGAATTCGCGGACTCGTAGCCCGTTGTGGAAAACACCTTGGGCACGAGCTTGGCTCACACTTTTCTCATCGCCAAATCTTCGGTAACAATGCAAAACATAACAGTAGACGACAAGCTCAGTTCATAGGTACCTTGATACTCAATCGACGGTCAGAGTCCAAAAATTGTCGAAAACGAGCCTCATTGTTGTCGGTTTTGCTGGTTGACGGTCGCCGAGAGCACTGTTCGTCGTGAACCTCTTCCCGGCCCTCCTTAAAGACCTTAAACCACCTCGATACTTGTGAGTAGGACACAGCAGAGTCCCCGTAAGCCTCATGAATCATTTTGTTAGTCTCCTCAAGAGATTTTTTCAGTTTAGCGCAAAATTTAGTAATCGCATAACGTTGCTCGATTGTCGATTCCATTTTTTCGTTACACGTTCGGCGCGCTGAGGTTTACAATAACTGACGTCATGCCGCTTCCACAACTTGGAGAGTACTGAAACCGGATTCTCAGCAAAGCATAGCGTCCCCCCCCCACCTACTTCAAGTGGTTTGATCCCACTCCGACCTATAGGAACGGCACGGGGAATTCAATTGCATTACTTTATTAATGCACGTCGTATTTCCATATACATGAGTAAAATAGGTATAGTAAATGTTCTCTCTTGATTTTATTATATCTCTGTGTGCCCATAGCATTTTTTCCATGTGCATTTGCACTCAAACTAGTTTCCTTCCTACTGGGACACTACCAAAAGAAACGCAACTTGGTTGTGAGTCAGCCATTTAGAGTCGACAGTGGTGAATTGTTGAAAACGCTGATTTTGTTCATGTTGATGTCCGTTCATCAAGACTGGGATTCTTAGCGCCCGCCGCCGACGGTGGGGCGTCCCTGTGCTCCTCTGACTGGCCCACTGCAGGTGCACGCAATCCACACGCGGTGCGCGATAATCAAATCCCTGCCCTACACCTCCTTCCCTTTTCCCATGGGGTGCCCCACCTCCCGGCGGCGGCGCAAATTTGCAAATGTTTGCGCTCCTTCAGCGCGTCAACACGCAAACACTTCCTCCCCTCCCTCGGGACGCACCCCCACTCGCCACCCCCCCTCCCGCCCTAATATCAAAAGGCAGCACTGAAACAAGCAAATACTCTAGATGAAAAACGATTAAAGAGGCTTCCAATTTGAAATTCAAATAATCGCGGTTACTTGCCTTCGGGCCTTTTCCGATTTGGTCCTCTCGGTTGAAAGTCTTCGTGGCCGTCCATTACATGGTGGGTAATGTTACCCTTAACTCGTGAAGCCTCATTCAGAATATGTTGCCAGTATATGGGATCCTCATGAAGTTGGATTGATTGCCGAATTGGATTGCGTGCATCGTAGGGAAGCTTCCAAGAGACATCCATCCAATGGATACAGGAGATTTGATCTGTGATTTAACCTTCGCTCCATGAGTGATTCCCAACCGGGCTTCTCTATTATTTTGACTACAATATTGTTTATAATTACAACGTTTCAGGAATATAGCTCCTCAACGCTGAATGCAATCCAATGCGTTAATCAATCTAACTTCATAAGGATCCCATATACCAGTGGTTATTTCCAAAATAAGGCCCAACCCGCGAATGAAAGAATTTCGACCCTTTCGATTGGCGCCCCTCGTGCCTGAGGTGCTCGGTTCTATCGGTTTGCGAGATCCACGCACGCGCATGCGTTAAGAGTCGAACGTATTTTTGTTGGTTGTCGGGAAAACTCACGTCCACATACGCATTTAGTATGAATAAGTCACATACAAGCGCTTGTAAAGCGCAAGCGTACAAATGAAGACGAAAATCATTTCTCAGTTCTTTCGATGACGAAGGTGGTTTTTTCCACACAAGATTTTAACAGAAGATTTTGTAATTCCTTGCTTTCCGTTTTTTGTTTCTTACCATTAATAATCATCGTATGTATTCATATTTGTCACTTTTTCCAATCGTGTAAATGCATTCAAAAATACACGCTTTCGTATATACTAGGTAAGTATAAAAAGTATCAGTAACAATTTTTTCCTGATATAGTATGTGTGCGTGAAGTGCTGAATTCAGACCGTGTCGGTTAAGTGTGAACAGTATCGAACATTGTATTGCCGTTGATATGATTACAGTGCAAACCATAATCACTGATAATTTGGCGACGCGAAAGATCTGCGCTAAACTCGTCCTCCCGAAGGTCTTTGGACGGACGACCAAGAGCAGAGTCGAGTGTGTATGCTTGCGAAGACCTTTTGCAACGACTCCCCAACCCCCTTACGGCCACAACTTGACACCAGCAGACTATTTCCTATTCCCAAAAGTGAAATACTCCCTCCCTCAAAAGACATCACCATGGGATCGCAAGTGCCGTCAAAGAAGCTTGCACGCGTACCCGTAAGGGCCTTTCGGAATCCGCCTATCAGGGACCCTTCGAGTCGTGGAAAAGCCGCTCCTGCAAAAGTGTGTCGACGCTCAAGGGATGTACTTTGAAGAATTTTGAGGCATTGTAGCAATATCTGAAATAAATCTATATTTCCCGATACTTTTTACGCATAAAATGTACATCTTTCATCATTAGAATGAACTATATTGCTGCAGGGTCCTCTTCGTGCTACCGCCACAGATTTCAAGAGTTCATACTTCTTTAATGACCGTCGCGCATGACTCTTATTTAATTAAAAGAAATCTGACGGCTACACGAGAACATATAAGCTTCAAATCCCTTACTTTCTAGAGAAATTTTTTAGTTGTTTGCATAAGGCGAAATTTAAAACCAAGTTATAAAATTTGCTAAGTGTAAATTCCCTTTGTCTTTGTTCTCGAAACTAAGCTCAGATTTTCCTGGGAAACCATAACCGGCACAGGGAAAGGAACTGGCCCCCCTGCCCTAATGTGTGAATATTCACACGCCATAGCCACGTGGATATATATATATATATATATATATATATATATGTATATATATATGCGGGTCGCGGTGGTCTAGGGGGTAGAGCGTTGGACTACTGACCGGAGGGTCCCGGGTTCGATTCCCGGGCAAGGCACTTTGGGCACCTGCAGCTCCACCCAAGCTAGTTGATTTTTCGGGTACCAGGTCTTCCTGGGAAACCATAACCGGCACAGGGAAAGGAACTGGCCCCCCTACCCTGATGTGTGAATTTTCACACGCCGTCGGGCTTGGTACATGGGTGAGCTCTACCATCTCCTACTAAACCGACTTTCGGGTTAATTACTATATGAATGGTTATATATATATATGCCACGTGCAACAGAAACTCATGCTAAACTTCAGCAGGCCTACGGAGTTAGTGTTTTGTCAAGGGCCTAGTTTTTTCGATGTTTTAAGGGATTTCAGAAGGAATAGAGTCGAATGAAGATGAACCACGAAGCGGAAGGCCTTCATCTTCAAAAACCGATGAAAATGTCGGCAGAATCCGGGATCTTGTGCGTTCAAATGATCAGTTGACAAAATGATCGGGGAAGAGTTGAATTTGATTCACACCACCATTCATCAGATTTTGACCAATGAATTGGAGAGGAGAATAATCTGCGCATAAATGGTTCCAAAAAACATTTTTGCAAGAACAATTTTAAGCCAGTAAAAACATTCCTGTGGCTCCTCAGCCTCCTTATTCCCCTGACTTGAGTCCTTGTACCTTTTTTCTCTTCCCGAGGTTGAAAAATTACCTCAAGGTACAACACTGCTGTGAGTAGTGGAAGAACCGTCTCTGGCGCTGTGCGGCTTCAGGAGGAAGTGATTTTGAGGGTGACAATATAAAATTGTAATTCTATATGAATGAAAAAATTTTTAAAAATCATTCTCATTACTAAATTTACAGACCTCGTATATATAAGGAAAAGGGATAGGAACACATGAGACGAGCACAGGAGAGGTGGGGAAGGCGGAATCGAGCCGATCACAAGTGGTTTATATATATCTAGTTTTATTTTCTAGGTTTTTCCCTTAAATTAGCTGCTTGTGTACTTTTAGAGCCCCTGGGCGTTTTCATTGGCGCCACCTCTTTTCGCATTCCGTCTCTCTGCCTAAGGGTTGCAAATGATAAACCTGATAAGGCCGACATCCTCCCACTTTCCCACGGGGCCATTTGCAATGCGATGAGGGAGCGGGAGCCGCGAGGCTGGATATTAGCGGGGACTGTTTCCCTCGGAAGCCCCCCTCGCACCACAGGCACTCGAGTGGATTAGTACTTGGATGGGGCGGGCATACATAAGACATGGGGCTCCCTCCCATTCCGTGCGGACTGCGACGCGGTTTGTAAAGGCGCCTTGCGAGGGCCGGCCGTCGGCATGCTCTCCGATGGGTTATATTCATGCGAGGCATGCTTGCATTTCACACCGCGAGTCTATTACAGAGATGCTGCGCGCCTAGCCGAATGCCCTCATAATCCCAACACTTGCAAGAGCCTGAGATACCCTCTTGTTGCCCACTATTGAAACAGCGTCGGGAAGTGTTCCATTCATTCACTCACTCTTCGTAATAATAGTACCCTGCCAGCCACCGCCAGGCTGTGTGGCAGGGGGTGATTACAACCCAGACTACTTTTGACCCAAAATATTTCTCCCCCCCCCTCCCCGGCAGATTCAGAAAAACTTATTCTGTTCCCTTATCATTCGTTCAAAAATGACATCTTTCGACAATCTGTCTTTTCTGCACTTGATCTCTCCATTTTAATTCATATGATCTCTCAAACCGTAATACAATGGGGCTAATAATACATTTTCAACGTCATCGCTAAAGAGGTATCCTTCCAATTAATGCAAGAGATTTGATCTATAATTTAAGCTTCAGCTTCATCTACATAATACTCCGCAAGCCGCCGCGAGTGCGTGTGGCGGGGGGTGTAATCTCACCACCCGTAAAAGAAAGTACACTTGCAATGCATACATTTGGTCCGTGAGTGATTCCCAATCTAAATCCTCTAAAAATCCATTAAAAATTAAAGAATGTAGCATCTTTTTAACATTTGTCATTGCAATGGGATATAGTATTAAACGTGTAAGAAAAAGTATGGAGCCGAAAATTGTTCAAGAGTGTTTAAAGTACTTGATAGCGGAGATCGTGGGTCCTGCGGCATCGCGCCAAAATAAATCGTATCCGCTGATGGATTTGATGAGGAGGGCGCGAGGATTCTACTCTGCTGTGGCTGTGTGTTATCATGGATCAAATGGCTGACGTCATTGGTCAGAATTTCAGTTAGATTTCCTCTTCAGGAGGGGTTGTCGGGCTAGTCCTTCAAATGCCATGAAAACGTAAAAAAAAACATTCTTTCGCAGTGAATTCTTATTTTGACAATTTACTATAAACACAGTAATCAACCCGAAGGTCGGTTTAGTAGGTGATGGCAGAGCTCACCCATGTACCAAGCCCTATACGGCGTGTGAAAATTCACACATCAGGGTAGGGGGGCCAGTTCCTTTCCCTGTGCCGGTTATGGTTTCCCAGGAAGATCTGGTACCCGAAAAATCACATGGCTTGGGTGGAGCTGCAGGTGCCCAGAGAGCCTTGGCCATGAATTGAACCCGGACCCTCCGGTCAGTAGTCCAACGTTCTACCCACTAGACCACCGCGACCATTTTAAGGCAGATATATAAAAAAAGCTGCCAGGGAGGGATGGAATCAACACTTAATAGGAAAGAATAATAGGCTACACTAAACCAACCTAAAGATTGAAATCCTGATGATTAATAGGTAATCGGGACAAATATTCAGTCAAAATCAGAGTAAATATTCAAGGATAAATGGACGATGGTATCTTTTGTCTTCCTTTTCAAGAATCGAAGTTTGTGAGAATGTCAATACCGGTGTTCGGTTTTTAATAGAGATTAAATTCCCGTCTTGGTGCAAAAAATTAACTCTGTCACCACTCCTGTGTTTGAAAAAATCGTCGGTAAAACAACAACGCTCAGTGTACCATGTCAATA